>DWJN01005516.1:0-11415 GCA_018248895.1 Carystus phorcus
GTTATATGTTACGTTGAAGTGACAGATATTATTAATTATAATAGAAGGCTGGATTGGATTGAAGTTATGAAACAAACGATAAATATGGGGAAAATAGGCAACAAAGTTTGTAACTTATTTTTTATTTTGTAACTTATTGTTTGCATTGCTAATAAGCGTAATCTTCATCTATTCGGGTTTTCAGTTATTATTATTAATATATAAAGTTGATTAAGTTAGAAATTTGCTTGTGTTCAACTCCACTAAATGGTTATGATAAGTGTGTGCGTTATCGGAGAATTGTTACGAATACACTTATAATTTACATAACAATGACGTGTGTATATAAAATTTATCTACGATTTATTTGCGATAAGGCAACCGCAGTCGATATAACATTGATCAGCTGTCAAACGATCTCAAATTAGATTTTACGATAGCACTACAGCGTATTCAAGAAGCGAGCAATAGAACACAGTATATGATACATTCAATATAGAAATCCATTACATTCAATATTTCTTTGATTTCCATCAAAGTCGATATTGGGTTTTATTATTATATTGCCTTCAACCCATGTATGCCCACTACTGAGCACGGATATTACATTATCATTGAGGAGATTTAGAGCATACTCCACCACGCTGCTCCAGGGCGGATGGGTGGAGGAGTTTGTGGTCAATCCAAGAGTCGAAAATTTTTAAACCACCCGAAGGCTTCCAACATGCCTTGATGACTGTTATTTACCATAACAACCGGGACCGACAATTTAACGTGCTCTCCGAAGCACGGAAACGCTCAAGAAGTTTTTGCTACTAGCAGTCACCCATCCAGGTCGATCGTATAGAATTGACGCAAGCTACCGAAGTATGAGTTCGACTATTAATTATAAGGTTTAAGTTGATGTTAAATATAAGGTTTTAATTCATCGGAAGTAATAGTCAAATACTTACGTATTATAACTATTTTTTATGCAGACAGGTGGCAATTTGTAGGATGCGTCATTTGTAAATGGTCATCATTATTTAAGGACATCCGTTATACAGGTTGCCCGTTAAGGAGTTATGGAAATCTATCTTACTTTGTAATTTACATTAGAATCACGACACATGTCATTGGAACAAACTTACAGATAAATAGAAGAACTTACAATCAAATAAACGGTCAAAAATACTGAAAACATTGCTATGGACACTGTTGCCTTAAGTTTTTCTTAAACATATTTTCAATGTTCTAACATCAGCCAGGTATATATAGTAATAAGTGGTTTCAAATTTTATACTTAGTTACTGTATTATTATCCCACCAAAAAAAAATGTAAAAAAGGAGAGCCAAGCTCAATACAAACATCATGTGGGCTTCGCCGCAAAAAGAATGGAGATTTAAATGGGTGCCAAGTCCTGTGCAAAATCCAATCAAAATGCAAAATCCAAACATTATGAACAAGCATTAAACTATATGTGAATCATTGTATCAGTTGTAGATGTACTTTGGATCGTTTGGCATTTGTCTCTTCTACCGGATACGCTTTTTACATTCACATTTTAAGGTTCACTTGTGAGAATGACACCAGAGTAATAAAAAATGTTGTAAACAATATTCCGCTCAACGACATAATTCATAGAGGGCCGATTGTGAAATCAATCGAGTGGATACATTGACAGACGGGCCTCGGGGCCTTTGCGGACAAAGGGTCCGCAACAATGAAACCCTTTCAGGACATCGCAACCCTTGTTCACTCGCTAATTATTACGATACAAGGATGTTATTATGTGTCCGGTTTAATTAAATGGAAATTGATTGTGTTCAAGATTTGTTCAATATGAACGCTTCAACGTGCGACAATTTTCTTTACTCGACTGCATTCAAGTTGTCTTGGTAGATTATAACTCCTTGCATTTATTATTTATACATAACGTTATTATAAATGTCGTCTAGTGACATTTTAAAATGAACAATTTCTATGTATTTTTTGTGAACGCTTTTTGCACAAATGTTGAATGTAATAGTTTTGGTAGTTGGATATAAAGAGTTAGTTTTATATAAACCTTCGACACAGGATCCTAGTGTGGGGCTATGAGTGTAGGTATAACAATAATTTTAATCATTTTATTCCTGTATTGGTCCTTCTATTTAATCTATTAGTTTATTGGTCAGTGACAGAAAATGATAGTAGTTAAATCAGGTATACTTCACAGCATGTCAATTTCATATTTATACAAATGAAAAACAAAGGGAAGTAAGGACATTCTGAGATTCAAACTTCTGCTTCAGGATGTGTTATACAGCCAGTTAACGTTATTAATAATAATTTGAAGAGAAGAAACGCTAAAGACGATTTTAATAGAGTTAATATATAAACGTTATACGTAATGCCGGCGTAGGCGGCATTGTTCTACACAATGTTAACATCAAGGGTCTTATAATAAAACATGAAGGTTTCCAGTGAAAGTAATTTAAATAAGCTCTTCAGGCGAAAGCTTCACAATGGAGCACTACATAGGTACCCTCGTGAAGCACTAGACAGGTCCATTGTTACGGCTTGCGGTAAGTTATTCGTGTAATGTCGTAATAAGAAGATTGCACGCTTAAGACGTAAATGCATGCAAGTATTATTTGGAGACATTAAGTCTGAGTGCCAGATGTTTAAAATGGCAGATTTCGACATTATTTAGTTTCGCGATGTGGTTTTGAATTGAGAGAATCGTAATTTACTATCGAAATTTGTACAATGTTTTTACATTGTTTTACGTACAAGGTTCTCTTTAATGGAATAAATTAATGGAAATTGAATAACCTTAAGTAACTTTACAGAATTTAATGCAGGATATTAGTTGGTGTTCCCAATTAGCACATCAATTTGTGACTTCTCCCTGCAAACTATGCTCCTATCTGAAGATTGCCAATTATTATCCTCGTAAGTTATGAAGCATCAGTGAAAATTTCACTTGAAATTCGATTTCATTGAAACTGTTATGAGGGCGTGGTTTATTACTATTTCTGTAACCTGTCTGTCGATTTAGGAAATTTGTGCTCGATTCCTTATTGGGGTACATGCTTGAGGGCTGAATGTTTGTTGTGAATTGCATGTTTCTGTTTAGTCTATGTCGCTTAAAATCCTAGTGCGACGGTATATGAATGGTTTATGTATTGCTCGTTCAATTCATGGTAGCAGCACTGATATTTTAATAAGGTCATCGCTTTTTTCCCATAAGCGTTTCTTTTAATTAGAAAGCAGATCGTTAGAAATTATCCATAATTAGTGGGCGGTGCTTCCTACGTCAGTAGCCCTTGACCTTATCCGCTTTAGATAACAGCTTTTTAGCCAACCAATGATGATATGCACTTCAATTTTCAATTACCATTCAAGTGTATTTTTTATTATTAACAAAAGACTAATGGTGAAATGATTAGCGCTGCTATTGAGATGGCACGAGTGAAAGTTAAATATGAGAAGTCTATTTAGAAATATAGATCTTATAATCATTAGACGCCGTCGGTTAATTGATAATACGACAGTGATTCTGTTATATGATTTAGATGTTTTTGTTATAATCACAGAATCACATATACGTACAATTATTTAAATTTGCAGATTTCAGTCTGTATTTATTACAGTTTGTTCGTTATTTATGCATTTGCAAATTCGTATTTCATAGTAGGTCTATCGATATATATGTATAGATAAAGCCGATAAAATCAAGTACGCGGAGATTGCGTAACTAACCGTGCATGCATATTATGAAATGGAAAATAGATTGCAATTTCCGTCTTGAAGCTTTTGCAGCACATCCACTTAGGGTTGCCGGGATTCTGTCGTTATCCAAAGATGTTTTGCTTTTTAAGGACTTTTTTGTCCAGGCATTTATGTTCGGTCACTGCCGTCGTTGTTTTTTGTTGGTCTTTTGGTTTTAGTACATTGATCGATACGTTTGACGTCCATTAAAAATAATAGTTTAGCTTTAAGAAAAATAGTCAGTCTTTCAAGGAAAAATGTTCGGTCTAATACAGGATTAGTTTGAAGTTGTGTGTTAGACCAAACGACCCTCAAGCTATCTCGACCACTATCGTAGCACAATGGCTAGCACGCGACGTTACCATCGTAACAGCTCGTAAACGCGCTCGACTGCCCGTGGAAGCTTATCGGTTGTCGTGATCAATTCAATTCCGAACGGTTTCGCTTTCCGTCGAACGGGCCGCGTGATGCAGAACTAAATGGACATGGTTATTTTTGGCTCCAACCCAATATTGGCTATGTTTTATACATAAAAATATCATAAGTAAAATAGTTGGTTTACAACAAAAATCGTGCAGACTAAATGGTTGCTTATTTATTATTCAATTACTATTTATTGTGAATCAATTAAGATAATGCGTTTTTTTGCTAAACGTTTTTATCTACAAATTTCCAGGCCATGGTCTTTCTCTATCCGACATCTGTGTGCCACATCCAAGCACTAAGGATATTAAAATTGGCTAACACGTTGCTATTCAGTTCGCGGCGTCGGCGCCTATTCGGGCGATGCATTAGCAACTGAACGGAACGTTTGCTCCGTCGAAATTATGTTGTAACAAGTGTAGGCAGGGTAGCGGTACAGCCTTGTAAATAAACGCCGACACTTCAGGAATGCTTAGCTGTTTTGCAAGAGAGAACGTGCATCTCATGCAGCGGGTACTAGATCTAAGTGTCGAGAACACGTTCATCTGAAGGTTTTTCCGAGTAGTTGTGCAGTCTACTTTGACACTCTTTACCTTACTTAGAAGTGTTTTCTTCGTGCTCCTTATGTGTCTAAGATGCGATGATATGAGACTATGAGCTCATGTTTTAGTTCTTAGCCGAGATCAGTATTTCGATGTTAAATTATTAATAATGTGTACGCTAAGTAGATCGAAAAATACATTTAACGTCCGTGTTATTTTGCATGATACTTTTTTTGTGTCATCGATATAATGTTTCTGTGTAAATTTAAAATTGTTCTAGTCTCCGGTCAATATTGATTTAATACATTGGAAAATGATAAAGTTAAGGGTAAAAGAAAATGCTCACGAATGTAGTTAGGTCAGAGTTTCCTCTCCTCCCTGAGTCGTTATCCTCAGGGTGGTGACCTCTTTTGATTGATCTCCAGACTTTTTGATCTGTTGTATAGGGTTGTATAGGGTTTAAACTTGAATATATTGACATTTTCCAAAAGTCCTTATGTGATTAGTTAAGTGATTCCTCTGTCCCTCTATTTAACATAATTATGCTAAATATAATTCACTAAAAGCTATTTAATAACTACACTGTCTCTCGATGTTTGCGAAGTTTTGTTGTCAATAAGGTTTCAGGAAAAAGCCCATTAAATCTCTTTTAAGTCAATACATTTACAAACGTCGTGACGTTGTATTAGTTTATGAGAATCCTGGTACATAAATACTCGATAACTATATACAGTTTTTCATATATTACGGTGTGCGCTAGGAGCGAAAATTATCGTAAATTAAGATTGCGTCTGTTAAGCGGCTCACGGTTGTACAACTAATGCGCTCTTAAACCACAAATTATTAAAAACTAGATGAACCAGCAAACGTTGTTTTGCCATATAATTTATATTTTAAGAACTATTTTTATAACCATAAAAACGGTTATAGTGCGTTAAACTTAAAAGCTAGATATATGCTATCGCGGACTTTTATTTAGATCTTTTTAGAGGGGAACAATTTTGTAATACATGATTTTTGAGTAATTTTCACCGTTTACTCAGCGCACGCATGAAAAGCTCAAAATATTGCCGTTTTCGCGATATTTTTTATCGCTGCTCCTCTCCTATTCATCTTAGCGTGATGTTCTATAGCCTATAGGCTTCCTCTATAATTGGACTATCTTACAGTAAATGAATTTTTCAATTCGGTAAAGTAGTTCCTGAGATTAGCCCGATCAAATTATCAAACACACAAACAAACTCTTCAGCTTTATATATTAGTATAGATATAGATAACAATAGCCTAGTCCGTCCGCAGTAATATCAACTAAGGTGGAGTTTAAAAGTTGACGATTACGTTATGGAAGTAAGTGTCCTTAGCTTGTCCAAGAAACAAATCCGTTGTACTATTTTATGTGTTATATACAACAAAAACACTATGTCATTTTAATTATAATGTGGGTCTTGGTTTCTTGAGAAGATAGACTTTTACTAAGTTTCGACGCTTCTAGTAATTCTAAACTAAACATAGAGGTTAATTGGTAACTTCTATGTCGCTTATAATGAAACTGAGTTGGCTGAAGTTTTTACTATCTTGTGCTTTATGTCGTTATGCCATAAATAAATGGCACTTATAAAATGTTCCCGTTTCACTTAATTGTGATTGTCGTAAATCAAGGTTGTGTTTAGTATTAGATAGCTTAGCTAAGATTTTTCAGTGATATCCGACAGTTGGGAGGACTTCGCGAAGCATTTTTATTAGGCCTATGATATTCGGATCAACGTTTACGTATTTTTGTTGCGGTTATTTATTTATTTATTTCACTCTATATAATGTAATATAGGCATTTCTGTTAAAATTATACGCAGAGCCACTGCAGAAGCTCAGTTCTGGCTTATTAAACTTGTTTGGAACATTCGCTCGAGTTAGTTTCAGTTCAGTATTTTACTTACGTAACCAGCATACTAATTACGAGGATATCAATTTGGCATATACGACAATGGTATTTTACAATATTTCTTTTTCGCGTAAATTTTATGGATTTCGTTTTGACATAATATACAGACACTAGCTTTTATCCACGGTTTCATTCACGTTTAAACAATATATATTTTATTTAGTAAAAAGTATCCTATGCCCTTTTTAATATCTCTAAGAATATGTGCTCAAAGTTTCATGATAATCGAATGAGTAGTTTTGGCGTGAAAGTGTAACAGACAATGTAAGTTACATTCACATTTATAATAATAAGGGTTGTACTTTTCTATTAGGAAATGATAAGTATATAACTGTTTAAGTATATATATATTTTAAACTGTTCTCTATAGTACACTACTATTAGCTTTGGGATTTTCTATTATATTTTGTCTGCTTTATCTTTTACAGTTCGAAAATAAGGTAGTAAAAAATTTACGTATAAATTTTTAGCAAGCAAAATGAAAACACGCCGTCGACTTTGAATTAGTGCCGAATTTTTTTTCATTAAAATTCATATTCGTGATGTTCAGTCGTACAGAAAATAAATAGTGACTGCTCTAAATAAGTAGGTTAAGTTAAGTTAAGTCAAGTAGTAGATTTAGCAGGGGAATGACCTAATAATATAACGTATTGTCTACAGATGCAGAACATAAACAACATAGTGATGTTTCCCGTGGATAGCCTACTGAAAGGTGATCTCCGAGGGGTGAGAGGCGATCTCAAGAGACCTTTCGACAAGGCATCCAAAGACTATGAGTCAAAGTACCTGAAAATTGAGAAAGAGAAGAAGTCGCAGGCGAAAGAGGCCGGTCTCATCCGGAGCGAGGTGACGTCGGCCGAGATAGCAGATGAAATGGAAAAGGAAAGGAGATTGTTTCAATTACAAATGTGTGAGGTGAGTTCAATCATAATTTTGTTTCATATTAAGAATATCGTTGCCAAATATCAACTCAAAAATCAACTCAAAGTGTATAATAAGCGAGGGTGTATTGGTGTATCTTATACCCTCGTAGAATTTAGACATTAGAAAGGTAAAATGTGCTCTATGACTAAATTGATTCTATGGCCTTATTGTCTTCGTCGTCTGTCATGGCGATTTTGCAATATATGTACTTATTGTAGTAACTTAATTTAATATGTTTTAATAAAAAAGCTTTCTAAGCGATTAAAATCAACCCAACATGTCCAATTATTTTTAGTTCAAATAAAAGGGGAACCAGAGAATTAGTTTTGGCTAGGAGCCGAATGAGAGTCAATGCAATTAATCGCAAGTGCAATTTGCGGCTGCCCTCACAGGCTATGGCTTTAACTGCTGCTCAGAGCTTAAAACTCATATGTCCAAGCGCTCGTTTGTTGAAAATATTGAGCTTTACTCAGTGAAGTTTATTATTGATATGTAAAGAGCTCTCTTTGTTTTAAAATCGGCCAACAACAATGAACAAACGGATCAATTGCTATTGACCATTGACTATTGTAATTTGCGTGATTAGAAGCGTTCCAAATCTCTACATAACATTTATACGTATAGTTTTAATATATATCTGTATACACCGCTGATTGTGTAATCGTTAAATTCAATAGAAACAATGTTAGATTTAGATTCATTGAAACGTGACCGTTTAGAATCCGATTTGAAACCGTAACTTAATGTCAAAGGTCATCGTTTTGAAAGGGATGACATTTTAATTACTCGAGAGTATCGTGTTGTAAAGTTGTTCACGGGCATCACCGGGCCCAATGTCCAAGTGAATGACCGACCTCATGCAATTAAACATGTCATTGTCAGTC
Source organism: Carystus phorcus (assembly GCA_018248895.1). Lineage (NCBI taxonomy): Eukaryota > Metazoa > Arthropoda > Insecta > Lepidoptera > Hesperiidae > Carystus > Carystus phorcus. Next base: position 8,428 of record DWJN01005516.1, read on the forward strand.
GTATCGCCGCGTTCTTTGGACATTGTAAACTCATTCGAGTTCAGGATATTAGAAATTTATTTTGGAGCGGTATTTGGTTATACGACTTTTGACATTTTGGTTTTACATTGACCGTTTTGGAATACCTTTCATTATTTAAGTAGCTTGCGATTTCTTTTTATTATATACTTTAACAGCAGCCATTCTGGTCCGGGCGCGGTTTAAGTATTTAATATAATCTTTGTAGCCTCAAGATTATATTTCATTATAATTAATAAAAAATATGAAATATACTTGGAACTAATTTCACAACAAAATTATAATTCATTTAAACTTAAGGCGAGTTCCATTCTCTTTCAAATTATTCCTATATACATAACTACATATATTATTATATACTTACAGTGAGAAAATTTTATATTTTCTGTAGATGTACGTTAGGAAATGTCAATTACGACAAAGAAATATTTGTCCTAATTGTACTGTACTCTGTGTAGTGACTCGTTGAATTACAAAATAAGTAGCGAAAGATGCTTTAGATCTTTTTATAAGTTCATATTACATGAATGTATCTTCTCTAGTTAGTAATTTTCTTATGAATCTGAATGTTGTTTACCTAGAATTCGATTTAAAGTGATGTAAATACTAAATGTCGGTATCAGTAATCGAAATCTCCTATCACCAAAGCCCTATTAATGATAACCATGTAAAAGAATATGATATTTTGACCGAATAATCGTTATAAATACGTATCAGTAGAGATTATGTACCCTTACTTGATAATGATTGCTTACAATGCAATAAACAATGATCGGGTAGAAGACGCTGGTCAATCGTCCAAGTTTAAGACTGGTGTGAACCTTAAAAGTATCTTTAATTTAGGTGTTGAATTTATATGAGTAGGTACTTGGGTTTTTGTAGTATGTATAAAAGTATATTGAATTAAACCATGAATACATCCAACCAGCTAAAGGATTTTTTGCATTATTTGGTACCTACTTTCATTTGCCTGTGAGTTAACATTAAGCTTGTATTTAGTTTCAGAGATTTGTTTGCAATGTAACATCGCATATCAGCAATGTGTAGTCGATGAGCTTGAATATACGAGTAAAATTAAAGAGTAATTTAAGCACGTTCATGACATTATCACAGTTAACCTTTAGACGCCTACCGTTGATATGACATGACGTAAGTGTTCCAATCAAATTTGAATTTTGTGTTTTGGTGCAACTGACAGTATAAATGAACAATTATCTCATCGGTTGATTTTGTGGTTCCCACATAATGGGTTATTGTTTTATAAAATAAAATTGTGATGTTAGAGGTTTCATCCGTCGGTCAGTTACAATGGTCGGTTTAAGATCCATGAGCTCATTATGCAGTCTAATTCCAAGGTTTCTCATGCAATGCTTTACAGTATTTTTATTAATTGTATGAGAGTAACGATAATTCTAGTCTTTGTTCACAGAATAATATTCCGACTTGGATTCAAAATGTCCTGGCGACCCCGCGCAAACCCATAAATTACGTTCATACAATTCTGTACCATACGAATGGGTCCCGGAATGCAATTAATGTTCGCAGCAAGGATTCTAATGATTAATGGATAGTTGCAACGTTGTAATTTATGCAACACGCCAGCTTTATGCTATCCTTGCAGTTATAAAAGGATTTTTTTGGGATATTTCTTGTTTATAATCAGTAGGTATTGTCAGGGCTTTTTCGTATGGACATACATCCAAAGGAAATTTCGGAAATATAGAAAAATTGCCTTGAAAACCAAAAAAAACATTTGGAAATTTTGTTAATGGTTCACAATTATCTAATTACAAAATCTAATCTATCTTTCCTGAACAGTTACCGCAGTACCTTATACGAGATTCTCACAACAAGTTAGGATTTGTCTGTTACCGTACCGAAAAATATGGACTTGCTCCTGTTTTTCAAGTATGTTTTTATGCTTTTATAAATTGTGCATCATGTTCTTGTCCTTAACACGCTTTAAAAGCATCATTTTACGTAAAGAAATCATAACATTTTTTTACTCACTTCAACCCTGTCCGATATTATTGAAAATTTGCACACGTACACCATGTTACACCGATAATTCTATTACATGGATCATGGTGACGACGAGATGCACTATATTGATAAAAAAATTAAACTCCAAAGTACCTTATTCTTTAAATACAGTTTGCTTGGCTCCAACGATAAGTCCCTCTCGGCACTCGGTAGACTTTATTATTTATTAACAACTCTAGTCATATTGTTCTACAGTTTACTATTGCCAATTTATTGTCGATATCCAATAACTAGCAAGATCAACCGCTAACATTATTCAGATAAACCGTGAATGCTTTTGTATTTTCTATTACAACTTTACGAACAGGAATAAATATGTTGTGACAAGATATAAATTTGCGCGACTTATCACTGTCACCGTACTGCCTCCGCTTCATTATCCCCCTAGTAGGGTACGTTACTCTACATGATTGGAGATCCGGGAAGCGGTTGAGGTTTTATTTTTTTTAACTTTGATGTTAAATAATAATCATGTATATTAGAAGACAGTTCCGCGGCTCGCATCGATCCTATCGATCAACAGAATTAAACAACTGCGGGCGCGGTCAGTAGCTGGATGGGTGACCGCTAGTTGCAAAAACTTCTTGAGCGTTTCCGTGCTTCGGACGGCTCGTTAAGCCGTCGATTCCGTATGGTAAATAAGAGTGATCAAGGCGGCTTAAAAATTTCCGACACTTGGGTTGGCCACTAACATATCATTCACTAGTCCGCACTGGAGCAGTGTGATGTAGTAAGCTCTAGACTTCCTCAGTGATGAGTAGATACCCGTACTCAGTAGTGGGTCATTAATGGGCTAAAGGCAGGGAATAGTCATTTATATTATGGGCGTTACATGTGTGCGTGTTTGTACATGCGAATGCTTCCATACACGTGGGTGAGTTCGAGTCCGGAATTACGATGCCGGACCGTCGTTGAAAGGGTCCTGGG
>DWJN01005517.1:0-11414 GCA_018248895.1 Carystus phorcus
TTACAATACCTACTATTTATTACTACTACTATTTGTAACAGAGAGAAAAACTTTTACAATTACAAATCAGAGTTTTTAATCCTCAACTCGCAGAATGGTCGTTTAACCACTAAATAATTAAGTAAACCAAATTGAACTTAGATATCGAGGTTTAAACTGAGGATTCGATCCGAAAGTAACATCTAAATGAACCTCCGTAGAAGGCTATCGATTGATAAGACCGCAATATTATCGATTTCAATATAATTATTTCACAAACTGTTTTAAGTGTAACGTGATATATTTTTCTAATAAACTGACCTAAACAATTATCTATTGTTGTTTCTGATCATTCTGTCGAATGTTTCAAGGCTGAGTTGCAGGTGAAGTACTAGAATTTCGCAAACAGATGTAACAAATATCCCCGGATTGCATTATGAGATAACTAAAAGCAATAAAGATATTTGAGTAAAGTAATCTATTACATATCACGGTGCGTCCTACATTTAGCGAAGTTCCAAACACGCGTAACTTCTCTAATCGCTCAGATGGTTGGTGGGTTGCGGAGCGCGTGAACAAATATTATCTAACTAGTGTTAGCACCTGTTGCAATCACTGCGAGCGATGGGAAAACGAAACCTCCATGACAACGCACACCAAAGGGTTTTTTCTGTATGAAACTTTTAGTACTTTAGCTGTTCAAGATTTGGGCCGCGGAAACATTAGGTAGTCTTTCAAGAGAAACATATCAAATGGTGATCCAAATATATCTACCTCATATTTTTACTTGGAGGAAACTTTCTCCTCTCAGAGAATGATTTAACAAAAACACTTTCGTAGTGTGAAGAATATTACATTTTGTAAAATGTCTGTATAAAATTTCATGTTTTTAGTAATTAGCACTAGTTTGGATAGCGGGTTTTTGTTTAATGTTGTAGTAACTAATAAGAAAAATGTAAAGACGAAGTCGACCTTATCCTGAAAGCATCCTGTGTTTGTCGACCCTAAGTATAAGTGAAACAGATTTGCCGATATAAATATGTGTAATTAGAGAAAGATAATTCTTATTATTATTTTACTTATCCTGGGAGCGTATACGATAACCTCCAAACAATATTCTTTAGTACAATTTTGTTCGTTATTTTCAGCAGTGTGTGTGTTTTACAAATTCAGATTGGAGATAAATGCTAGGGAAAAAGGCATCTGCGTGACTATAAAAAGGCCCTGAAGTGTGTTTTATGATATTTTACGAGCAGTACACGATTTTAGTATCGACATCACGAATACATGTTCAGATATTATGAATTATGTTATGGACAAAAAGTTACCAAAGAAACATACCTATAAGGATATATTTTTATTGACTTGTTAATATTAAATGCACAATGATCTCATCTCAGTGATGGGGCCGCGTCCGCAGGTACCTATGAATTTTGAATGAACTCAGCATTTTGCACTTGTTACGTATATTCAATAACAAATTCTATTGTTATTATTAAAATTTTAATGTTCTTTAATAGTGGGAAGGACTTTTATTCATATAGACATTATATAGTATTTAACTTCGATCAGTAATAAACAAAATCTACTCTGCAATTTTTATCTAATTCTATGCCAGAAAAAACTTGTTTAGAATATAAATTATAGGTACGAACATACATAATAAAATACAAAATTTCCGCTCCAGTGGTAAACGAATAATTAATCGCAATTATTTGTTTTGTACTCATAATTCTGTGTTAGTTACAGCTAATAATATAAATTTGAGATGAACTTATGAATATGGAATGATTCATAATGGTATTAATTCATAAATAATTCATTAATAACGTTCAAGGAAACAAAACCATAAGACCATGACATATCTTTGCAAAAAGATTTTTAAATTTTTTTATCTCGCTTTAATTAATTAAATTTTTATATGTATAATAGGAATATTATTATAAATAATAATAATTGTATCTTATGTTGCTATGTAGATTAAATATTATATCAATTATGTCACTTCTCCAGCACTTCGTGAGGTTTACTGCCGAAGAAGGCTCTCAGAAAGACAATGGTGAATTTTTTGCGAGAAATTGTTAATTCAAAACAAGTGCATTGTGAGATCTGGGAAAGTAGATATTAATAGCGAGTCACATGTCCGTGTGACGCGAGACGTGGACCGACATTTGGTTGTTTCTCGTGTTGCTTCGGGGAAAGCAATTTTTCGCGTCGGACAATACCAACCTCCTACTCAACGATAAACTATTTATAATTAAAGGAATATCGTTTTAAGGAAATACTCTAAGAAACTCTTGTAGGTTATATCTACATAAACTATTTGAATACTCCTACGCTTTGTTTTCTTGTAATTTCGCACAAAGAATATTTTAATACTAATAATAACAATATAATTGTGTTTTATAAAATATGTATAATGTTACTGGGGTTGTTGTTTGTAGTAGTTTTTGACTTTCGTTAAGTGAGCTGTAAGTTCCTAAGACGAAATAAATAATTTGACTTTGACTCGACTTTGAACTAATAAGCATATTAATTTTGGAAGCTCTATCAAATGTATTATTATTTTTTTATTTATTCTTTATTGTAAATCTAAAACTAGATCACAAAGGCCGGACTTAATGCCTTATTATTCATTATGAGAAAAAATTTATAAGTTATGAAAATCGGTACTTAACGTAACTGTTAATATTACTCGTTTCCTTCATAGAGTATTATTCCCAAGATAAAATAAAGAATCCCAAGTTATATATATATAAACTTTATTAATTTTTAAATTTAGAACCACTATGCGTCACACATCATACCGTCTGAGAGCGCGCTGCTGCGCCTCGTGTCTTCGCACTGCGAGCAGATCAGTGCCAACGGCAAATACTCCCTCAGCACGTCGCTCATGATGCTCACGCACTCCACGGCCAAGATTATTGAATTTGGAGCCAACAAGCTCACCGAGAACACGGAGCTTACTAGGAGAATTTTGGACCTTATTATTCCAGCTGTGGTGAGTTATGTTAATATTTTTTAATAAATGCTTAGGCACATACTATCATAATGATTCTCATGCAGAATGGTAAGCATCTTTAAACTTCTTCCAAATTGAATAATAAAGTAAAAAAAACCCACGTACAAATTACTTCCATTAGCAAATTGCATAAAATGAAATACATGTTTTGAGTATTATTTATTGTTTAATGATTTTTTTTAACCACATACAAATAATTAAATTCTAACATTCTGAACACACCTCTTAGCTAAGTCACCATGTCAGTCAGTCCTCTTCACAATGCGAATTTGCTAGTAAAATGTTACTGAAAATAATAATAATAATTATAAGATCAGTTGACGAACTTCCTCAACCGGCGAGCAAGTATGAAAACAGTGATGAAAGTTGATGAAGCGGGAGAAGTATCGTAGTGTCAGAATCGTAGCAAATGGAAGGAAGTGGTCTCTGCCTACCCTAAAGGGAAAAAGGCGTGATTGCATGTATGTTACTCAACAACTATATTAATCACTAACATAACATAATTATCTTTTAGACCGATGGACGAATCGAGTTCCTCTCCGAGCCATTGATAACGACGCTGACCACGCTCGTGCCGCAGCCGGCGCGCTCCGAGCAACTAGTCCACGAGTATATCATCAAGACGACCTACACAGTACTTGTTGACCATCTGCAGCCGTCTACTGAAAAAGTTTTGAGGCAAATGGTGAGTTACTTGTACATCAAGCGCTTCGTTAGCTATAAGGTTTAATTTTGCAAGACCAATACTTTAATGTCATAAAATCGAATCCCAGAATCGTAAATCCTATTACTAGCTACTTGTTGCCATAACAAGGCACTTTTATATATGCAATTTTAAATGTTACTTCTTCATTTAGGTACATATTATTTGTTTTAGTTACATATCAATATTCTTGTTTAATTTGGTAACATAGGTTCAATTTAGAGTCAAATTATGTTTATTTTAGGTGAAATATTATGAGAAGACCCTGGATCGGCCAGCAGGGAAGGCGGCCTATGAATCAGTTTTCGCTGACAACTCCGGTTATTCGCTCGGAAAAATTTTGTTGTCCGCACCAAACGTTAAAAATCCTTACACTGAAAGAGTGGTAAAGTAAGTTGAACATTTTATAATCATTTTTGCTAAACAAATACTACGCTACTCACGAATATATATACATATATACAAATTTATTTTATTTAATGTCCATAAATTTGTTTAAAGCACTAGACCATCAGTTTAATTTGCGTTTTGACTTTCCCAACAGGCTGTTCTTAAAAATCTTCGCTGGGTGCGAGGGCTGTGAGCTGGGAAGCGCGCTATGTGTGTCTGTATGCCGGTTCATTGGCGTGGCCGACCAACAGAAGTTGACCAATCTCTTGTCACATATTTGCTTACCTGGTGAGTCTCCAGTTGTTATGGACATGAACTTGTACTTGAAACTTGAAACTCTGCATATGATTACAACTAGAGGATATTGAAATTCACTGAACTAAGTACTACTAATATTCAATGCCAGCTTACTAACATATATTATTATTTCGATATTATTTGTCTTGTTATTATTTTCTATATTAACTGAGTTATTTTATATCAAATTAGCATTACACAAACGGGGTTGAATCCCAACAAAGATTGTTCTATCGTGACACGGCAGGTCTGTTGCAACTTACTAAAGTATTCAAGAAAGAATTAATGATAACTAGCGACCCGTCCCAGCTTCGCACGGGTGCAATACTGATACTAAATACACTACAGAAAAACTGTGAACGTATTTATTATACATATAAACGTTCCTCTTCAATCACTCTATCTATTAAAGAAAACCGCATCAAAATCCGTTGCGTAGTTTTCAAGATTTAAGCATACATAGGGATATAGGGACAGAGAAAGCGACTTTGTTTTATACTATGTGATGAAGCTCGAATAAAAAATGTAACCTCTTGAACAACGCGGTTTGCTTCGTCGTTCGTTATGCGTACCGCGAAGGATTGGAATAGTTTGCCTGCCTCGGTGTTCCCTACTAACGATGTAGGAGTCTTCAAGAGGAGAGTGAATAGGCTTTTACTAAGTTAGTGCATCTATCTTATATCATCACCACTTAACATCAGGTGGGTTGACGTCAAGCACTAACTTGTCGAAGGTAAAAAAAAAACCTGTCTATTTGTATCGCGGAGCTTAAATTAATTTCCGTTCAATTGTTGACCAAGCGTCGTCCGGTAACGGCGCGGGCGCGTCGAGCAGCCCGCCGGAGACGGAGCTGGCGACGCCGACGAGCGCGGCGCCCGAGGGCGGCAACCCCGCCTCGCTGGCGTTGCGGAACGCGCTGCGCAGCGTCTTCCGCGCCGACAACAACGCACAGAACGAGGCCAACGGGAACCGCTCCGAGGACCTGCCCGTCTTCGACACTCCGTTAGTGTTGGCATTTGTTTTCTATTGATAAGCACGACTATACAAATGAATTTTATAAACGCATCTATGTAGTTTCATATGAATGAAGTATGTGTTGTACGCTGCTTCGTTTTATGGATAATACGCTCCTTTTTTAAAATTCATTTTGAAATATGAGTAAGACTTGACTAAAACACACAAATTATTAATCGTTTGATTACCGATTCATTAAAAGTAATATACATATTTAAATAAATATGTATATTTTCTGTAGAGCACCTGTTCTTCGGGCCCAGTCGGACTCTACAGCAAACAATGGAAACTCAGGTAAAGGATCTGTTTATATTATTAAATATATGTAAGTATAAAATATAACATGTATCAAGAAGATATTTATAGTGCTAACATAATAGTAATTGCATATAAGCGTGAATTAGTCACAAACAGAATCTAAAGTCGATTAATGTGTTATAAGACTTGTACGGGCTACGCTCGCACAAACAATATTATCAAGTCATCAATTTCGTAGTTCATTGTCTTTTTCACACAAATCATTCAGTTCGCCATTAGCCAGCACTTAGCATAAGTCTAAATTCAATATTTTTTTTAATATGAAAGTTCATAGCTTATCAATCAATTATCACTCTTAGGGTGAAAATTACCTCTTACAAAACTTGATTCGACCTGTCATTGCAAATGATATGACATGTCATAGTCACAGGCTGGGTATTATTTACAAGTTAACATTATAGACACGAGCTGGTCGGACGGCAGCAAGGAGAACGGCGCGGCGACCGCGAGCACGCCGCCGCCGCCCGCCGACCGCACCAACGACGCGGCGCTGCTGCTCACTGCACTGTGCAAGCACATCGTGCAGCACTGGTGAGACACCGGCATTTAACACCTTGTACACATAGACATACGTGTACATTATTATTCCAAGCAGAAAAACGGAACTACGGGTTCCGTCTTACTGCGTATTCAATCGCAGAAAAAAAGTAAAAAAATGTTATTTATCCATTACAACCATACTAATCCTTGCCGATGTCGTAAATATATCAGTGGCAGCAAACAAAAAAGCAACATGTCGTACAACTCTTAGACGTTAAACTACTATACATTTTCTCTGTGCTCAATATAATATATTAATGTAGCTCAGTGAAATCAAGTTTTAATTTCTTTTGCTTTTGCATGTAACTAACTCGCGATATAAGTGATGGGCCGATATGTCGTACTAACCGTGAACTACGTCTATAATCAGATATCAGTGCTAAATTCTCCTACAGCACCGAGGACGTGAGCAAACGCACGTTGAGCACGCTGATCCAGGTGTGCGGCGAGGGCACGGGCAGCGGGCCGTACGTGACGCCCGCGCTGCTCAAGGAGATGTGCCGGCTCGCCGACGCTCAGTCGGGCTCGCTGCATGCCGATCTGTTCCCAGCTGCTATCGGGTGGCTGTGTACAATGTAAGTTGAACAAAAATATGTGAAAATAAACCATATTGATACATCTTCACGTGACGCACGGCCTGAATAGGACGGACTTAGAATAGGGACTTCGTTATAGGGATTTTTCTTAAAGAGGTTAAAATAATACGAATACTTTTCATTAGACCGAAATTAGTCACGTCAGGTACCATTCTTGACTATTTTACTGGACTCTATAAATAATCTGTATTTAATTCTATAACAATAGTCTCACCTAACTGTTTATTATTTTATCTGTCTACAGAGTGGACCACCTTAGCACTCCGGAAGTGTTAGAGAAACTAGAAGAAGGTCAAGTTGACGGATCATTGGCACCTCAAATTGAGTCTGCCTGTGTGCTGCTATCGTACATTTCGGACTCCTTGCATTCCATCAACACCATTCAGCCTCCCTGTATGTTTACTTATCTATTTAAATCCAATATCTTTTTTAAGATACAAAGTACATTATTAACTTGTTCGATTATTCCAGCAGCCTTACGGTCTGTGAGCCCCACGTGGGAGTCACCTTCGGACTTAGGTTTTGATTTGGACTACACTGATGAACAACAAGATGAAGACGACACAAGTGCTGATGATTCTGTAAGTAACTACATCTCTTCACGTTATTCCTGTGTCACATTATATCCTTATGTGATTGATATGAACTTTATTATTCACAAATATAATTGGGAATACAGAACAGTTTAACAAAAAAAAATTTCGATAGTAAAATGTTAGATTTTTTTAACATTTATACTGCTAATTAATTATTTACATGACCATATCATGTAATACTTGCAATGCATATATTGGAGTATTTATTTCTGATACTGTAATCACTACCTATATCTATACTAATATACATATAAAGCTGAAGAGTTTGTTTGTTTGTTTGTTTGATTGATTGATTGATTGATTGCTAATCTCAGGAACTACTGGACCGATTTGAAAAATTCTTTGAGTTTAACATAGTCCATTTATAGAGGAAGGCTATAGGCTATAAAACATAACACTAAGATGAATACGAGAGGTGCAGCAATAAAAAATATTGCGTTATTGGCAAAATTTTAAGCTTTCCATGCGTGCGCTGAGTAAACGGTGAAAGTTACTCAAAAATTATGTATTACAAAATTGTTCCCCACTAAAAGATCTAAATAAAAGTCCGCGATAGCATATGTCCAGCTTTTAAGGTTAACCCACTATAACATTTTTTATGGTTATAAAAATAGTTCTTAAATAATAATTTATATGGAAAAACGAAGTTTGCTGGTTCATCTAGTCTCCTAATAAGACATGGGGTCGAACAGTCGTAGTTGTAATAAGTCATTCAATTTTAGGACGTAATGTTATTTATTTTTGTATGAAACTAACCCTTAAAAGTAGCTACCTAATGATCTCCACTAATTCACACTGGAGCAGCGTGGTGGAGTAAGCTCTAGTTCTCCTCAGCGATGAGGAGACGAGAGACCCGTTGATGGTTTGAAGGTAAGGGCTTCATGGAAAGATAATAATATCAACTACTACCTAATAATTATTATAATGCTTGATGGTTTTTCATGGGAAGAGTAAAGTCTTATTAGTCAAATGCTTTGAGAACATTATCTAAACTATCAGAGAAATCGGACGTTTCTTTCATAACCCTTTTCGTTCGAAAAGAAATACATTCTTTAATACAAATATAATTTAATCAGATATGTTAGAAGGAAACTTATCCTAAGAATAGTTTTTGTAAGCAATAAATGCAGACTAAGAAATATCTTTCTGCCACTTCAAACTGAAATACTATTTTGTTCCACTATGGTATTGATATGGTGGAAATTATTATTCTTTGGTGTCTTGTTTGTAACGAAACCATTTGAAAGTTTTTTTCCTGAAGAATTAGTCTTCCGACATTTCCGAGGACTCCTTGCGACATACCTAGACCATAGACCTAGATTCTTTTGAAAACATCGGTTTTCCTCGTGGTCCTCGTTTAGTGAACTTTTATTACTACTATTAAATTAAATTTTAAGGTTGAAAATTTTTAAGCTCAGTTATTAAGGATATTAATCTTTTACCTACCTCTTCTATGTACTGCTGTTATCAATCCTTCTTAATAAAGGCCATACAAGAACAAGTTATACCGACCGACAACATGTTGCGGTGAACAAAAGTTTTTCTTGCTTATCTTCGCGACAAAACCACAATGAACCGCTGTACAGTCACGAGCAATGAAATGTTAATAAGTTATCGCTTTGTCGATAGACGCAAGAGAAAATCGAGTCAATTAAATACGCCGTATCAATTATTCCGAGTCCAAAGTCATACAAATAAATACGTATTATTAGGGATAACTCAAAAATTTCTCATCACATGTCGCTCAAATTTAAAGGAACAAGCACTAGCTTTCGATTAGAAATAATCATCCAGTTTTACACCCAGTACAAAATTATAGAGTAACACATAAAAAACCGTCGAATTGAAAACCTCCTTTTTCTGAAGTCTGTTAAATATAGCATTACATTTCATATTACTCACAGCATTATAACGCAAAAAGAATAAAACGAGTTTTGTCTAGCATTATGTAACCAAGTATATTTTAGTTACCAAGACCACGTTAAAGAAATTAGTAAAAAAGTAAAGTAACGGTACATTACATTACTTTGCCAAGACTTTATTATGAAGAACTATATTAGACTACTTGTTGATTAATGAATTTTAAGACAAAGTCTTAAATTCCTTTGCATCGTACTGTATTTATAATTAAATAGACACTTGTATACATTTTATTACTGGTGACTGTATTTTGCATGATACTGATATAATAGAGAAGTTCGCTATGAAATAAGTTCCTCATTCAGAGGACAGACGCAATTCTGTAATTTCACAAATCAATACCCTCTTCCCCAGGAGATTACTCAAACATACATCATTATTTTACATATACCCGTATAGACCCATGTCCTTTGGTGGAATAAATGGGTTGAAAAATCTTTAAAATCGGTTTAATCGTTTAGAGTTTCAGTGATATACGGGTGGAAGAATTATATACATATGTACATAAAGATTAATTGGATACATGGTTGATATAATATATGCTGAGTAGCAAAGCTCGTAGGGTGCAGCTAGTTAAGTACATAATAAAGTAATGTATAAGAGTAGAAAATAGTGTTTAAATTGTAAATCTAAGTTTCTTCAAAGTTGCAATGATGAATAGGCGCATCAAGCCGATGGGAAAACATTCGTATAACTAATTATGTCTACTGGTCCTCGTTCAGTGAACTGTAGTAATCGAAATTCGACCATAGTTTACTAAAATGAAGGTTGAAAATGATTAAGCTCAGTTATTAAGGTTCTGTTAACTTAAACGAAAGAGTAAATAATATGTGTGTGTGTGTGTGTGCGTGCGTGTGTGTGTGTTAAATGACGGGTAGTGTACGTAATGTTCATATTTATCAATGGAATATCTTTCTACTATGTGCATATTAACTGGACTAAAAGAATTGTCACAAGGTGTATAAAGTCATTGTTTCACGAATTACAGAATCGTATTAGTGTTGTGATGTGACATAGAGTATATAGTGACTCGTGACCACAACTTGGTTGAACGGTGAAGCGATGCAATAGTACATACATAATGACGTACGCTCTCACTGCCACAGCAACCGCAACATACAGCTCACACTTGCAGAATCACTCACATGATGTAATTGTAGCTACAGGTACGTCTATACATCTACCTACTAGAGACCGTTTCGCTTCGGTTCCACTAGAGGTCGCCCTCGCTTCGCTTCCGTATATACTTTACTTTGAGTACACAAATATCAACTTTAAATATCACTACATAGTATAGAACAAAGTCGCCTTCTCTGTCCCTATAACCCTATGTATGCATAAATCTTTAAAACTACGCGACGGATTTTGATGCGGTTTTTTAATAGATAGAGTGATTGAAGAGGAAGGTTTATATGTATAATACGTTCACACAAAGAAAAAAGAAAGTAAGAAGAAGAGAGAAAAAGAAACAATATACTCTATTATAATATAAATAGGTTTTGAAATTAAAGTACAATTTGAATTTGTACGCTGTTACGGAACCGATCATTCAATATACTAGGCTATTATTTTAATCTGGCTCAGAAAACATCTGATTCTAACTGAGATTTTATATAAATAGCTAAACCTCGGAGTTAAAGTGCGAATTTATACAAATCCTCCAGTGCTCTAAACTTCCAGTTAAATTAATTGATGTCGTTTGGTGTTTTAATTGTTAAGGGCGGGTAGGTCGTTGCAAGGCGGGGACACAATGACCCCAAACTGTTACAGCTTTTAGAAAGGCATTTACTGTATAATGTATACTTAGATTTGTGTATAATTACATAGAACATAGTTCTATTAGGCGTATATTGCGGATTATTAAGTCAGTATTTGGTCTATTAAATAATAATCTGCGAGTTAAATGTATGATGGATCTTTAGATATGCGTAACTCGTTCCTTCCGCAGAAAGCGCTCATAGTCCGACGGCTCGCGTCGATCCTATGCGATCGACAGAGTTAAGCAACTGCGGGCGGTCGGTACCTGGATGGGTGACCGC
>DWJN01005518.1:0-11414 GCA_018248895.1 Carystus phorcus
CTGATTAAGTGAAACCACTTAGGTATTTAAAAATAACTAAAAAAGCTTTGTGACTATGCTTTACCAATATTTAAAACTGTATTGTCGAACATTTCGAACCTGTAGGTTTCAGTGAATGTCATTGCATTCAATATTATTATACAGGTAAATCAAGTTTCTTTAAACTCTTGTAGCGGCATCTATTTAGCGCGTTGTATTACCAGTAGCATTGTTCGTCTCTGAAGTTTCCTCAGCTCAAACTAGTGTGCTCGTTCGCTTCTTGTCGCCAATCCGATACTCAATACCCGATATTCAATACGCAAAAATATGTTTTTTTTATTTGTTATTCGATTCAAATTAAACTAACAATAAATATTTTCTATTTGTTAATGCTTCCTAAATTAGTACAAGCTACTTTTTCGTTTTCAAAGCTTTAACTCCGAAGCCGTTGGTTGCCTGGATGAGTTCGCTGTTCAGCGGTAATGCCGCCTTTTTGTACCTACAAACTTTTCACTTCAAAATTATTTTTGGTGTACAATAAAGAGTATATTAGTATTACTTTATATGTATAGATTAACCGTAAACCGCATTCAGAACCGAGGAACTACCTCAAACTTCCCTCTCAATGCCAGACAAGACTTTCACCTAGCCATGGGTGCAATGACCAAACAAACAAGAAAACCATTTATAATAAAACTGTAAAGAGATTTTTTGTCCCGTTACAATTCTCTAAACAGTCATTCTCAATCAGTGTTAAGCTCCTTTAAAAGTGTCCCGAAAGATCCCTGGACGTTGAACAAACAATGAATTATATTGGGACTGTAAGTAAATGTCTCCGAAAAACTATTAGACTCACGAACTCCGTTACAAATAGAAATAAAGGCAAATAAATTAAGTTTTTACAAGCGCCGTTGTTGATGGCAGTACTTAGCTCACAAAGCCCACACTGAGCTTGAATAATGAAATGAGAGAGTCTGTTCTTGAGAGCTAAAAATGTTATTCTGTTGGTTTAATTGTGTACGTAAAAGAAAGGGCATCCAGGTCGTTCTTAACAGAAAGAAACAAATTAGATTTTATTGTTATTTACGTCATTTCAGGAAGCTAAGATTTACAAAATCTGTTACCGAATCATACTAGAAACCTATCTATAAAGTGAAACAAAGTAATTTCTTCGAGTAAAAAAACATGACAACCAGTGTGGTGTCATGGCTACTTTATCGGAACGTAGTTTGAAGAATCCTGGCTTCGATTGTCGAGTTAAATTTCTGTGTAGGGCTATGAGCATGTAGTGTTTTATCACTATACTTAACGTTTCTAAAGTTTATGAATGTAACAATTGGTATATCCCTAACCAATACGCCTAAAAAGGGGCAATGTAAATATAACTGTTCAAAATTAACGGTTTAGTCGATAATTTTTAGAATATTTTTAGTCTGTATTGAAAATTTTAACAATTTCTTAAAATCCCTAATTGTTATTAAGTAAACAAAAAGTAAGAATCACGAATAATACAATAAAAGTGCGATGTATTTTTAATAACAGATAGTTTGGTGTAAAAACTTCATAGAAAACGTAACAAAACAAGAATATTTACGCGACCATTAATTTTCTGAAGCGATGTGAAGGTATCTGTAAATATCACGGTCAGCGGTCTGTGAACGAGCGCTGACGCAGCGCATCGGTCAGTTATAAATGGGACCCACAGAGTACATTGGTATACTGATAATGGGACCCCACCCCTGCCGATTTACTCGACACACGGTAAGCTTTACCCGTGTATTGTTGTCCGTTTTTCACGGGATCAATAGATTTACCGCTGGTTTCTAAACGGATTTTCAATCTTGTTCAACTAATAGGCATGTAAGCTTAGCAGTTCTGTGAAATTAAATCGACTTTCTAAACAGTTGATAAAATAATGATAAATCAAAAAACAAAATCGCCAACAAACGATTTGAAGGTATTTATGATAACTTTGTTACTGATCAATTATTCAAATGAGATAATCATGCTTGACGTTTGACAATAGATTTACTCAGATTTTAATTCATTTTCTTTGAGGCTTTGAGCGTTAGTGATTTTCTTTGAAACCTGCGACTAGAGTAATAAGGAAGCATCACAAGTAAAAAAGTCAAACTGCGCCAGCTCTAGTCTCCAGCCAAAATGAGTGGATTCCTCCCTTCTATTACTCTTCTCACCCTTAATATACTTCTTCCACGGGATTCTTCTAAGCGAGTACATCTATCAGACAGACCTAAGAACAAGAAAATGTCCAGTACACAAAAACAAACAGGTAAAATTCGTGCTGTAACCGATTTAACGTACCTACACATAAGCATAACTGCATTATAGGATGTCGCTAATCTTATTTCGGTTTCGTATTTTACCTAAAATCGAATAATCATTTATCGGACTAATATCCAAATGAAAATCACGTTCATTAGCGTAGTAATATTTGATTAACGTTCTATTTCCTATAAATGAATTTGCGTTACTATTTCAGGAATGTTCACGCAAAATATGTAATTACAGCCAGTTCGTTCCGTGAAATTGAGTCAAATACAATATTGCAATACAGATGTCATAAAATATATTAATACAAGCGTGTGACGTGAATAATTAAACTATTATGTCAAGTATTTTTGGGCAGATAAATACAAAGCTACATATCAGGCATATGAAAGTTGAAAGTTGGTAGAGAAGTACATAAGTGAAATATAATGCTCAAAGATTGTCTTCTACTACACAAAAAAATACTCATAGACAATATACCTTGACGATTTAGAAACATGAAATTTTACAGACACTTTTCTGCTTCATTATAAAGACAAATACCTAGGACGACTCTGTTTAATTATAAAGACGAATATCTGTATAGGACGACAACACAATAATTTTTCTTCTTTTAAATATTTAAAATATTATCGAGGTCACAACAATTCATGTCCTAAAATAATATAATAATCATTGAAGAACACTCTAATAAAGAACAAACTAATCTTTGCCTTTAAAATACACACAATAAGAAACATATGTATTTCGCTTAACTCATTGTTATCACGGAAAGTTGAGCAATGTCAACATTTGGAGCGAATCCAAGCCCATGAGGCGTCTCTAATGAAATTTAGTAGTATAATTACAATCTTCCATAATTAAAATCATGTAAACTCTGAGAAGCAAGGTGGAAATATTACAGGAATTCCGTTCAAAACACGCCCTTACTCCCAGCTGTAGAAGGTTCTCGGACGATGTCCGCATCAGAGCTAATTAAAAACTTTTTCCTTTTCTCGACCCGCCTTGCACTAAGTAAAAAAGGTGTACGTATTCAATTTGCGTTGGACCCGCTGTAAATGGGAATTAAAAGACCTATTGAATGGTAATGGTAAGGATAGGAAAACGGCGACATGTATAATGAAAATATTTTCTTTTTCTGTCTGTCTGTATCTCACATCTGATTTTTTCAAACTACAAAACAGAAAAGTATAAACTTGATAAGTACGAATATGTTAGAAGTTTGGGATCCTAATGAAGTTCGGAAATATCGTAAATAAACCACTCTGATTTTAGGAGTTTTCCTTTCGGGATGTATAAGTTAGGGCAAACTCGACTAAACATTTTTATGTGTTATCCATCGTTTCAATGTTGCCATAGTAACGAAAACTGACATCATTACGAGTATAATCTGGCAAAATTATGTACATACACCTAAATTATTGTTGTGTTACACTTTGTAAACATTGTTTCATTTTTATGTCTTATTTGTTCATTACTGCTTTATTATTTATTCATTTGTAAATTATTCCGCGGTTACTCTGATAGATAGCTGGTAGGATAACAGGTCTAGATAATAGATAACAAAATAGATAGATTTGCCAGAAAATGCAAGCGGATTGCGATATGAGAAAAATTATGATTTAATGTAATGGATTAAAAAAAAATGCTATAGTAACCCTTCTTTTTTTAGTGAATAAAGTTATTTAGTATTCGATAATAATATTCACATCGCACAGTAGTATAAAATTATTTGTATTCAACATTTGTGTTCTATGCACCGCCATAATAACACTAGCATGGGTTAAATAACACTAAAAAATATACCTTTTGTAGTGTCCTATGTCGAATGGTATTCGCCAGAGGATCAACTAAGGCTGCATTTCGCTATCACTGGCTCACCACTACCACCAACACGAGCGCGGGCGCACACCATCCAACCTGCCCCCGCCTGACAGTTGACAGTTACCCCTCTGTCAGTGTACGTGAGACAATGTCAGGTATCTACTACCATAGATACAAACACTACACCTTTGATAAAAATGTCTGTGGCGTGTCTAAGTAATAGCAATAATTGTAGCATTTCACAAACATGCTGACGTTATAAAACCGCTAACATTTGATTAAGAATTTTTAATGAGATGTCGCGTCTCGCGCGTCTGTACTCTGTAGTTACGTATCGGTACGAGTACTTGGTATATGGACGGGGCTCGCATTGAAAATGACGCTGAATTACGAGTTACGACGCATTTTTAAAACAAGTGCTAGTCTATAGAAAACTTAAGTTCCTCAGTTCTCATTACAAACACAACTATATACTTTATACTTCTATTTATTAATATAATATATTAGTAGACGCGACGAACTTCGTTTCGTCTCATTTTGAATGAATCCTCTCTCTCAATGATTAACCTTTATTGATATTTTTTTTAATTAACGAATATATTATTTTAATGTTTATTATCCTACTATTCCCGACGAAGAGAAATCCAGCCATTCTTGAGTTATAAATGGTATAACTAATACAACTTTTTTTATAAATAAGTATATATGTAGATGTACAATTATTTTATTTGTACGTACAAGGTTTAAGTTTCCAAGAGCCACTAAGAGTAATTATTTTAGTTAATATAAGTGAAATCTGTAATTTAGAAATCAATTGTCATAACACTGACCGCCTGTTTGGGAAAGGTTAATCAATGGAAAAACATTGTCAAATCTATTGTTCAATGTCGATTGGTTTGCGAAAAGCATGATGCCAATTACATTAATTGAGGCACCTGCGAAGACACCTACTTCCTAAGCAGTTTCCCTCATCAAATTATTTTATCCCTTCTGAAGGCGGTTTTCCTTTTTTGTTAAAAGTTTATTTATCTTAGTTCAAAATCCATTAAATAACTAATATTTCAGTTCTCGAGAAAATTGAAGTGATATAATGATAAATTCGAAACATTTTTTAATGTAAATGGAATCCTGGGTATTAATCTGAGTAGGTAGGTATATGTTAATTAAAATGTGTGTATAACGTGAAACGGTGCGGTTTTCGTATCAAGTTGTGTTTATTTAGGTACTAAAGATATGTGAAATTATCTCTACTGCTTCAGTCAATGGCGTACCTATTTTAAAGTCGTTAAAATTTCTGAAAACGTTGTAATCAAATATTATTTCTAATCAGTAACTGCCTTCAGGACATCTATACCTAACTACCTATGTACCTATATTCAATTTTTTTAGATCGTCATATCATATGAGCTTATTGCTATAATAATTAAACTCACAATTTTTTCTCAAATTTAATCCATATACCAGTATCAGTCAGCTAGTTTTATTACAGGTAAAGGTAACAAATATTTTGGTACTTGTCAATTAACTATATTATTTACTAGTATTTTTATTACATTCATTATTGCATTACTCTTCCACTTCAAATTTAAATCTAAATTGTAAAAAAGATGGACGAAGCGCTGTGAAAACGACATTTAAATTCTGTCAACTCATGTCTCATTCAGTGAAATTGAATGAGATTGGATTAAAGCGGGAGAGATTTCCTGCGAGCTCTCTGCGTAAAAAATATGCAATATTGTTCCCGTATTTGAAAAGTGCAAAGCTTATGACATCGGGTTTGTAATGCGGCTTATTGTTGGGATATTGTCTGGCGACTACTACGTTCTGCCGCTTTTATAATCTAAAATGCGTAAAGTTTTTATTTTCATAACTTTTTAATAAAAAGAAAATAAAACACAAATATAAAACACATTAATTCCTACACAATCTTAACGTGGTACACATACTTAATACTACTTTTCGGCGCAGTTCACATTTATACCACGTTTTTTTACGTTAACTATGTACATATATTCTATTTCAGTGATTATTTATAACTAGCGACCCGTCCCGGCTTCGCACGGGTGCAATGCTGATACGAAATACACTATAGAAAAACTGTGAACGAATCATACATATAAACCTTCCTCTTTAATCACTCTATCTATTAAAAAAAACCGCATCAAAATCCGTTGCGTAGTTTTAAAGATTTAAGCATACATAGAGATATATGGACAGAGAAAGCTACTTTGTTTTATACTATGCGGTGATAAACGGCAGGAAATATACGTGATCGTGACCGAAGTCATCACAGCTGCGTGAGAAAGGAAAAATTAACATGGAAATACATAACAATATCTTATCATGACGTGCGTTAGCTTCGTCTTCCGAATACCCTCGGGACTATACAGATAGTACAAAACGACCTCAAACAAGGGATTTGGCGCCGCAGCTTCTTCCTTTGTTCAGTGAAAGAGTAATAGGTGGATTCATCCAATTTTGAGGCACAATAATTTGTGGATTTGCTTAGGATACTTGATAGTTAGTTAATGAGGAAAACTTAATGTTACTTTAGCAGTAAGATATATAGGTGAAAAACATGCCGTTAACTTCGATCGCATACGTTTGACGTAAGCCAAAGAGCTAAATTGCTTCTTTACGTGCCTAATATCCATACGCTGCAATATTTGACGGATTATTACGTAATGGCGTCCGTTTGGCGCCGGTCCAAAGAACTGGCGATGGTTCGCCGATGCTTTCGTTGCGACATCTAATATTTTCATGACCTTTTCGTGATAAATATATTCATATATTCATTATATTTTCTATTCAATATTCCGCAGTACCTAACGTAAAAGGTGTGTGTTGCTAGAGATGCAGAAACGGACTTAGATACGGTACCTAAGCTCTATAATACATCCAAGTAAAACAATTTATGGTAGTGTACTAATTGTCTTACAGTATGTTACAACGATATTTTTGTGGCGTCACTAAGGGATTTATACATATAATAAAACTGTAGCTGATCCGTGTCTGTACATGGTAAATATATTTAAAAATTAATAATGAGGGCATTAATATTCGCAAGATAACCCAATGTTTTTTTTATTTTGTCTATTTATCTGTACCTATGTTTGTGTGCGATAATCGCACAAACGGTTTATGAGATTTTAGTGTTTTTTTTTTATTTAAACTTGTTGAAAAATTAAGAAGTTATATCAATGCTGTTAAGCAAAACGAAGTTGGCCAGGTCTACTAGTAAATTATGTTTCTTAAAAAATAAACACGCGGAGTTTGAAAACAAGTATAAATACAATCTTTTTGCCCCTGAAAACACTCATGTCGATACACTAAAGATTTCTCAAATGCAATATTCATATTCCCACGATTTCATATATTCGCCAGGATTCCGGAATCCAGCTCTGATTAGATGTAATATTCAATGTAAAACTTTACCGTAAAATATCCTATGTAAGTATATTCGTATGCCCGTCACATAGATAGCCACTTCGCCTGTAGACGTTATTTGCCAGATGGTCTGGACTAGCGCGAGTCGAGTTACCCGCTTGTGGAAACATACGGCTTTACGTTGTATAACGTGCCGCGCTTAATTGATATAAAAACGCTCATACAGTTACGCTCCTGCACTGATATCTCGGTGTTATAATACAGAACGTACACAACCCAAAAAAATTCACAAATTTTTATAAACACAATTTTGTAAATTACATTTGTTTAGGATTGTGATACTATGTTACGACTAACTAAGACTCGCCCAAAATAAATCTCAATGATTTGACACAGAAATTTCAGCTTTAGCTAGGAATTTAATCGGGATAATTCGGTAAGTATGATCCAAAGTTCGTTTACATAGTTCGCTGATAACTACAAATACTCCTCATTCTACCTATTTTTAAGGAAAAACCATCTTAACAAGCATACATTGTTTGTATGAACACGACCTTAATGCCTTAAATCAAAACCAGATAATGTTACAAATGTGTATATACAGAAATCTATAACACATCTATTCAATATTATAGACCATTTATTCAAAGGTGTGCTTAGAAATTAAAACACAGACGTGAACTGCTCGTGTAGATTGAGATATCAATCATATGTTGATTTCAAGCCATGTGATTGGTGAATCGCGGCACAGCTCGTCTCTGCTCTGCTCCGCTCCGTCTCAGTGGAACCGCACCCACTGTCGTCTTGTTGGATCCGCGTCTCGTGTAGGTAAATGTCATCGTATGTAATCACGTGTTTTCGAACATCCCCAAAGAGACGTGCGTCGTGCACTGAGCTGAGACGGGCCGAGCCACCGCAAACAACTTCCACGGACGACATGATAATGTGCAAAAATGTTTGGACAACTTCTTACACCCTCTCCTCCTATACGTAACTACTCGTAAGTATATTCATTATATTATTCGTGTGCATAGCCTCAAAGAGAAATATTAATCTATACTAATCTTATACTAATATATAAAGCTGAAGAGTTTGTTTGTTTGTTTGTTTGATCGGGCTAATCTCATAAATAACGCCACACACTAAGTTGAATAGGAGAGGAGCAACAATAAAAAAATCACGTATTAAAAAATTGTTCCCCTTTAAAAGATCTAAGTAAAAGCCCGCGATAGCATATGTCTAGCTTTTAAGGTAAACACACTATAACCATTCATATCGCAAAACAACGTTTGCTGGTTCATCTAGTTTAAGTATAAATCAAACAGTTTGAATTATTGAGATTTTTGTTGTCGACTTGGTTATTGATTGTAACTCACAGTAGATTGTTGAATGTTTTGTTGAATGTAGAGTAGTACTTGACGTAATGCTTATTAAGGTGCAATATGTTACTTCATCACGTAATATGTTAATAATGAATTTACACACTATCTTGGTGGTGTTCATTTTATGACAACATAAAGATTAATTACTTTGATCATATCAAATTATTGTGAGACGTATGTTTTAATATTTAATAATAAAACATGCTGATGTTGAAACATATAATGAACTACTAGATTAAACGAATGTTCTACCGACGTCGTCTCATGAAATTAAAGTTATTTTCCAACATAAACAGCATTCAGCAGAACTAACAATATGTTCGTGATCTAAACCAGACGTGACAGAAAACAAATGATTCAGTTGTGACCATAGAATAAAAGCGAAAATTTATATTCAGGAAGCATTTTACAAGCAGGCGAAGCCTTTGATGATGTAATAAACGTGGGCTTGTTAAACAGTGCATGTAGCAGTGAAAGCAAGGGTGTCGCTTTGGGGTAAATTATATTTAATATTAAAACAACATGGCAGGCTTCGTGGTAACTACGCGTTACTAATTAAAACGTTTGGAACGTCAATTACGGTAGATTTATTTGATGTTAATATCTTAGTTTTTTAACACAGTCGCGGATAAATATAAACCTATCTAAAGAATACTTTTGGTCTTTCAATTTTTATTTGTAACTATGTTTTATCCTTTCAGTCATACTTGTCGGTATCAAATATTCAATAAGAAGATGATATCCAGTAATATATATAGTACGATAAAAACAATATTTATAAAATGTCTAATATTTCGCAACAGAAAGAAGTTCTCGGATTGAACCTAATAAAAACAATTAAAACTACTTCGGGTGCTCTTTAAATTTTCTATATTACATTTACTTTTAGATTCGAAATAGATGACTTAATACTATTTTTTAATTAACGTGTATGTAGCGGCGATAGTTGCTATTCTGTAATATAAAAAGACATTTTCTATCGAATCGAGTTGAGAATCTAAACCAATCCTGAATCCACTTGAACACAAACAAAATTTCATAAAACCGGTCCAAACGTTTATGAAGAATTCGGTGATACAGACATGAACTGAAAAATTATCCTTATTATTATTTGTTTGTTTATTTACGTCAGAACCATTCAACCGATTATCATGAAACTGTACACATATTCTTAAAGGTATTCAAAAGGATAGAGGATACTTATTGTTAAAAAAAATATTCTTCTACGGCTTCAACGCGAGCGAAGCCGCGAGCAAAAGCTAGTATAAAAATAAACACAAGTTACCCGTCATTATTATACAAAATTAAATGTATCCGTATCTTATATCAAAGCACCATCTCATATTCGTATTTCGAGAGTGACACATTGCAGTTGTTTCATCATCTGTCACCTGTGATTAAACGGCTGCGTGGCCGACACCCCTGCAGCTTTACCCTCTAACTTAATATTATGTTGACTGCTTGCTCTGCTTACAAGCTAACAAATGAGAGAAAAAGTATGATTGATTTAACAACATTACAAACTTCCCAGATTAGGGTTGACCCCTCGCCGTGTTCACTGAGGCAGGCTGGCGCGAAAATAGGTGTTTCTAATTAATTTGACGACCCTTGTGACGCAACGGAATCCATGCCGGATCGCCGTTTAAAAGGTTCTGGGTTCAATGTCCAGCGATACAAAACTTTGAATGATGAATTTTAATTTCTGTTCTTTTTGTATTTTACACATAGTTTCGTTTCTGTTCATTTAGTTAAAGTTAGAAACGCTCATACCCCCGGCTCCTTGCGTCGACGTTAAGCGATCGATCGAAGTAAGTACCATTATGCGTGGTCGGTGGAAAGATAAGTGGCCACTAGTAGTAACAAATTCTTAAGATTTTGTGCTTCAACGCTACGTTAAGTCGTCGATGCGGATGTTGTCATAGATAATAGTCGGCAAGCCATGTTGAAGGCCTTCCGACGGCATAAAAACATCCGACACTTGGCTTGGCCACTAACCCCTCTACCAATCCGCACTGGAACAGCATGGTGGAGGTTGTTTTTTAGCATCCTCATTAAGACAGGGCACCCGTCTCGTAATAAGCCATTAATGATTTGCCATTTAGATATTGCTGATAAAGTAGTATAGTAAAATGCGTGACTACTTTCCTACCTTTTTTATTAATTATAGATTAATGCTTGACTACAGTCCCACCTAATGGTAAGCGGTGATGTAGTATTGGGTGGTAAAGCGCATTAACTTAGTAGAAGTCTATTCACTCTTGATTTGAAGATATAATATAACTAATGGTAAATAATAAATGGACGACCCGCGTGGCGTAATGGTCACCACGCCGGTTCGTCATTCGAAGGGTCCTGGGTTCGATTACCAGCAAGACGGAAATTTGAATGATGAGTTTAAATTTATGTTTTCGTTCAGGGTGTGTGTAATTGTCTTTCTGTGTTGTCCATGGCACCCGCGACACGGGGTATCCTAGTGTCACGCGCGTGCGCTCCATGTAGGCAGAAATGCAGTGCTTTACTTACGTTTTAGATGACTTTAATTGATAGTAAATA
>DWJN01005519.1:0-11413 GCA_018248895.1 Carystus phorcus
TATACTTAGCTATTAAGGTAACTACCTACACTTTAACCAGTGGCGGACTAAGGGGGGGGGGGAGGGGGCGGTCCGCCCCGGGCCTTCGGTCCTAGAGGGCCTCCAAATGGATGAAAGTTACTTTGATCAAGTAGTAAATAAGCATTTGAAAACAGACTTAGTACCCACTTAAGAGGAAGTCGGGTTGGGGGCCCCCGTAGACAAGTAAGTATAGCCTGTACCGATAGTTTAATTTGTTTTATTAAAATTACTTCCGTCTGTCTGTCAGCCTGTACGTGGTATAGATCAAAAGCTATTGGCTTTAAAAAGTTGTGATTTAGCATGGGTATTCTTTTTAGGTCATTTATATGAAAACTTGTTATAGAAAGATTTTTACTTTTAATTTTTTCTAAATTCTATCACATGTTTTTTTTAAAAACCTAATTATTTTTGCAACTGTTCATGAAAGTGTAATTCAAACATCAATTATAAGATATTCAATGGTACATACAAATGTGAAATAAAAAAAATCTTTTTACACTATAGGCCTCCATTTGCCGCCCCGAGCCTCTGACAGGGTTAGACCGCCACTGATTTTAACTTTTGTTCATATTTTTCTGCCATTAGTATACCTACTACCTACTCATAATATTTAAAAGCGTATCTTTCAGTTCTCGGAGCAATTAAGTATATTTTCACTGAGGCGTGGGCAGATCACATTAACCTCTGTGTCTGAACACCGACGAAAGACGCAGTTGTGCAACGTGGTCTCAGCTGAGATCTGAATCAGTCAGTTAAGAATTTTTAACATCGCCTACCTAAATATTGATGTGTTTGTACTGAAATAACCCTAGGTACAAAGTACACGCCTGGCAAACGATGACACGGAAAGGGACGGGCTGTCGTGTACTTGTTGACAATAGTTTTAAAATTAGATAGAAGTTTTAAAAATAGATACATCATAGATATTTATGTAAAATATTGGCTGTTACCGCCAATTAGTTGTTTCCGTTTACGAAGAAATTATGTGCCAAATTATACAAGGAACAAACATTGAAACAAGGTGTTATTAAAAACACATTTTAACGATACTTACTTTACAAGATTGATCGAATTCGCCCAAGTAAGTTTGCAATTGTTATTATTATATTAAACGTTTTAAACATTACTTCAGAATTTAATACCTATATCTGCAATAAAAATACTCTATGAAGGATGAATTGCAGTTACATTTTAACCCCCAGCCCGTATACTCTACGCAACAGGTCGAACGAAAAAATTATCGCCTATAGTATAGACAGCTTTGCTATGTGACGTTGAGGTATTTGCTACTCATAAAAACAAAGATGTTTAATATTGAAATGGGTATTAGAATGTATACTAAGTCAATTCATGCATCGAAGAAAATAATAAATAACTCTTAATTTATTGTTAAACACGTTTTTCATTGGTTTATTTGTACGAGGATTTAGAAAAAAACTAGTGAATCAATTTCAATTTGGATTCTACCTTTCCAAAGATACGAACCTAGATTTTAAAATTTGCTAACTTCTGAAGTTAAGCGATATCGCGACAATATACTTTTCTTCTTTTATAATAATAAAACTGTAACTGATGATGTCTGTAAATGGCAAATATATTTTAAGAAATCATAATTCTGGGCCTTTATATACGCAACAGAATCCAAAACAATGTTTTTTTCATTCGGCTGTATGTTTGTGCACGCTAATCTCAAAAACGGCTAATCCGATTTCAATTTCATTTTCAGGATAATATTGTGATGTGTTTAACTTAGCATTTAGTGTTTTTTTTTTCATTTAAATCGATTAACAAATAAAGAAGTCATTTCAATTTATGTCAATCATTTATTGACTGTTAGGCGAACGGTTGGCCGGTTTACAATAAAAACACGTTAAGGGGTTTACCAAAGTACTTCTGAACGATGTCACTATTAAATCCATATAAAATAATGTAGTAACTAGTTCCTAAATACAATTTCACACTACATTTCATACTTCTGACGCACCATGCTCGCACATATCCTAACAGCGAGCAATAAACTACTTTAGTAAAATGTAGTGCGTCATCACAGCTCTATTGGTTAGATTGGGCAGGGTCGTTTGGAATCCTCATTTTACGAAGAATACGCTAATCAATTTATTTAAAAATACGTCGCCATTATGACGAATGACTGAACGTTGATGATAGGATATATGTATATGTGTCCGCGATTATTGCTCCCAATTGGGGAAATAGGTAGTGACATAATCGTAGGTAAAACATTACCTGGCCCAAATATTGAAGTGAAAAAAATGCCCATGGAATATTTAGGATACATCTGGATGTATAGACATAATGATGAACTATGTCCTGACATGGCTACTTTAGGAAATACAAATCCTAAAATTGTTTTTTAATTTTAAGACTTAACATAAATTATAGTAACGAATGATGAAGCGGCTCTTTTTGTCTGGCCTAACCGCTAAACTACAAGACGAATTAACTTACTTAAACTATAATATGCGATGTGCTTCGGAAAAGTTTTAGTAAAAAGTTTAGTGAAATGCTAAGTTTTAGTAACTAGGTCCAGAATCTTGCTTGAGTCAAAAGCCAAAGACTCCTCATGTTACTTGGCCACAACCCGTTGTTGATGCCTTTGGCGTTATTGAAGTTTATGGATGACAGTGAGTAGTGACAGTCATCATCAATACAAATCTTTTGCTCGTTTATCAAAATCTTCATAAAACAATAGATGTTTACCGAATCCTCATAATTTAGATCACTGAAAATCACTACGTTAATTTGAGGTTTTAGCATTATAAGCATACCACTTTGACATGAAGAATATATAACTAGTATAAACACAAGAATTATAGCATGTCATTAAAAAAATTAACAACGATGCGTTATACAAAACTAAAATTTGAAGTTTAATAGAACTTTATGAAATATTATGAAAACTCAATAAATAATAGTTCTTAGAAGCGGAATTTTGTTCAGATTTCAGATGCTTTGGAAACATACATATATTATGTGTGTTACTTCAGATTGTAATATATTTTTATAATAAATTATCATAATATCTAAGTCTATTATCACGACCAACAATCTAATGATTCTGAAATCCAAATTCTTATTTAATTTAAAGACATTTCGATGTAAACTCGTAGATAATTTTAGCGTATATCTAGATGTTATCAACTGGCTTTCATCCAAGCATTACATTGCAGGTGAGTACGCTTCCCATCCATGCCTATTTTATTCGTTCGTTTTTATATCGACACGAATTATATTTTAACTCCCGTCTGCGCGAGCAAGGGTAGAAATAACACAAGGTCGACCTGTAAATAACCTTAGCTTTGGATTGAAAAGCGTAGGATTCGTCTGTAGCGAACTGTGGTGACTAAACCAATGAATTTTTTCTCAGATACGTAGAACATAATTCATCGTCGTTTCCTATTTAATGAAGATGACAGCTGATTTAAAATAACGATAAAAATTAGGCTTGTGGATAAAGAGCGGCTGGATCACAGAATTGTATCAGTATGTATTTGAATAAATACTGATGTTCGTAAATATTGTGTCTTCTTGAGTAGCGCGTCATTGGTTTGTTGGCAGTTTTTGATTTATTTCATCTCGCACGGTCCAATATAAACAATGCTTGTTGACGACTTTAGTTCATACGGAGATCCGGCAAACCGTCGGACTTGATCCGGCGCCGTCTTAAGAATTCTCTGCTCTGCCAAATTATAGACGCGATTCTTAAGACTTTAACAATCTGTGATTAAGGGTTTTTTATTGTTATTGTATCCTTAAGTAGTTTTGACTGTCATCGTTTTAAGTTTTCTTTGCAGATTTATTTGTGAACGGCTATGAAAGAAAAAAACATTTTTATCCGTATCTTTTACTCTTAGCGCCTTATGCATAAGAATTCCATAATGCATTCAAATAAGGTCTCAGTTAGGAATATTCCAGTTGGATTTTTCTCCTTAGAACTACAAAAATATTTCTCTGTTTAGCCACAGGCAAGGGGATAATAATATTCTTCGTTAATAAACCGATATTATAAAGAACAAAGAAATTGATGCAAAAAAGTAATTGCTCTTTCTGCCGAACTCAGACCCCAGAAACAGATGCACAATATTATTTATATTACACGCTAAAAATAAAAACAGAACTGGCAGCAGCTAAAAATCTAAAACGAAACATTACCGACGCCGAAGTGTATATTTGTAAATGCAAAATATTTTTGGACGACTGCAAACTTTGGTTTTAATTTGCAACATGGAGGACCTTGCCGCCGTTACCAGTGGCAACTGGCGACCAAAAATATTACGCAGATTACTTCCAATATTCTATTTATGACGTAGGAGCTGAATGTGCGTCATTTGTACTTCCGTTGCGTCGGCGCCAAACTGCCCTAAGAGGCGGAAGTTTTGGTAATGAGACCATTTGTTACGAATAACTAATTACCTGGGTGGGGGTTTCCTCAAATAGTTTTTCTTGGAATAAATCATATTAAAATGTTTCACTACATTTGACAGCATTCAGGTGTATTTTTCTCGCAATATTTTACTTCACTATAGTATATATTTTTTAACTAGTTAACAAACAAACAAACAAACGAGCTACATAATGGTAATCAGTCACCATAGATTTTGGACGTTTGCACCAAAGACGTATCTGGCCAAAAAAATTTAAAGAGAAAAGAATGTACTGACTTTTATGCTCCCAACTTTAACAGACGAATCGTTTGGACGAATTTTTCAAGTCCATTGGTGAAATCATTCTTCATATCGAATTTTATAGAATCGATAATTGTGATTACAATCATAACGAAGCTACAGACTTTACATACATAGTCTACAGAAGTAAATACTGCTTTGAATTTGTATTTATGCCAAATTAGGTTTACAGTAAGGAACCAAAAGTTATTCGAGCGTGATTCGGTCTTGACATGTTTTAACAATAGTGAAGCTATTAATGTTTTATTATTTCAGGGGTTTTGATAACTCATTCTCGTTTTTTAAAACATATGCTTTATATTGATGTCATGTGTCCATTAGTGGCGATATACTTCAATTAGTTAATGGAAGAAGATTATCCTCTGGTTCTTAATTAATGTATTGTTTATTTTCTTGTTTTCATTCGCCGTGACGTGGAACTGGAATAATATTTTTATTTCCAGAGTTTTCTAAACCAATTTCATCGTTTATTTATTAAAAAATCCAGGGAGATTTACATTGGATCATATTATACCCGTTATTACGGGAATATTCGATTGTGTATCAAACGTTATTAAAAGCTTTTATTTATTTTCATTTGTCCGATGTCTGTCTGGAATTAAATATTGCAAGTTAAAATTCACCCATTTTCCAGTATCTGATTGAGCTGAAATATGTCACACGTCTTTATTTCTCGAGATAATATATGATTACTTAAGTGCCACTATTTTTAGTCCAATATGGCGAAATTTAGAAAATGGCTATTTCCATAACGACTCTTATTATATGGGTATCAAATGAAAAGGTTTGATGAACGCAACAAAATAAGTAAGATGTCATTAGAAACAAAATAAGTCGGAAGAAGTTATTGAAGTGAAACTTCTTTATAATCGTTGTGATTTGAAATTCGACGAAACGAAAATGCGTCACGACAGAAACCAACTTATAAATATATGATGAAAGAATGAGATAGCATATTTTATACATAATCTTGTTGGAAACGCCCTCTAAATAAGATATAAATTCACAAAAAGTTCTGACGAAGGTTACTTTTCTGAAGTTTCCCTTCTATCATGTGAGAATTATACACAAACTCATTTTTTTATCAACAGCTAATAAAAGGCCGTTTAAATTTCTTTTTCTAGAATTTTTGTTGTGGATTGTAGAAAGACGATATGATATTATACTCTAACTATATAACTCTATAACTCTGTATTTAATGTTTCATACTTTATTGGATCAGCTATAAGTGAAAGAGGAAATCATGGAACCATCATGTTCAGGCTTATGCACTTTCCAAAAAACACAGCACCACATCAAGCATCTAACTCAATTTGTTAGGGCCTTACAGTTTTGTATTTCTTATACACAAAACCCAACATCTGAAGTTGATAAAGTTGTTCAGTATCAGAGCATGTTAATGTGCACCAGCCAACGGAAGAGGATGCATATTGTGCTATTTAAAGCCCACCAACGTGTTCTAAACAGGGTTTAATTTAAGAATTCACGTCAGGGTAACGCCCTTCTTTTAAACTTTCCACTTCCCGGAATATATCAGTATTTCTTTCACCCGGATTATATCAGACAGGTGGAGGAACCGAAAAATTTGGCATTTACGGCGGAATCAAATTTATAACGCTATTTAATTTGAGAGCTCGCCGAATTTAATGCGGAAAATGTTGTTCCAACTGTTATTTCGATTTAACACTCTATTGACGAAGTTTTATGTGAGGGCTTGAAGATTAACGAATTTGCTGTCGTTTATCACTGAAATTGTAATGTTTGCAATTGTTTTTAATTTAAGAAATAAAAATAGACCAAATAGACAATTATTTACAATAGAATATTTGTCAATAGAGTAGTAATAGTAATTTGTAGTACTTACAATTTTTATTTTTTTTGACTACGAAATGTAAAATATCGAAATTTGTTTAATATCAGAAATTCCTCTATTCTATTCTTTTATATTCTACGTCTACTGTATCTGTACTTGTAATATGAAAAGACGTTTGAGTTGATGTGGCATTTACTTGTAAAATTCTGAAAGATAGTGCAATCAAAGTTTTTTTATATAATACTTACAATGTTTAGTCACCTAATAGAAAAATTTGACGGAACATCAAATCGTCGGCTAATATTCGATGTTTGTGCTAGTACGTATAACAAAACTATTAGTCATACATATTTGTATGATAATAAAAAATATTGCGTATTTAAATCCGATACTAAAACTGTTATGTGATGCCTATAACTTTGAAGTATTATCACAAATGTTGGCCCTTAATTTCGACGATCATATCTTACAGTGACACTAATGGTCATTACATTGATGATATGACCACCATTACTTTTTCTGTGGACAGGTCACTATGTAAACATAGAAATTTGGGTAAAATTGATTTACACCGTGTCTCCTGGGGACAGGTGGCCTCACGCTCGTCCGAGCCTATGATATGCGATGTAAATCGGTTCAAGAGGACAGTGACATTAATTTTAGTGGGAAAAAAGCAATGGCGTGCCAAAGTTCGTATTTAATAATGTGATCAATTTCAGTTCCGTCGAATATCGTAGTTATAAAACACCCACACATTTATAATTATAGGTTACAGAGTTACAAAGGATCATCATCATCTCCCGGTCCATATCCCATTACTTGTTCGGCGCAGTTATATCTTATATCTTCTTATAGTTATATCTTCTTCCATTCATCTCTGTCCTTCCTCAACTCCGTACTCACTCCTTTCATAGACATGTCATTCCTCACGCAGCCTGTCCATCTTTTCTTCAGCCTACCTGTACCCTTATATCCGTCCACAGATTTACAGAGGATACCAGTTATCATAGAAGTGGACAAAGTTTAAGATAGTACGCTGGGAAGCTTGAAAATCCGTTCTTTTTTTCCTTCTTTTTTGGGCGTCAGCGCAATGATGGTGCCTTTGGTGTTACTCATGTTCACGGGCGACAGTGACCACTTGCCATCAGGAGGTTCATCTGCTAATTTGTCAGCTATTTACAACTGCATTATGCAACATGTCAACTATTAATGTCTTCAAGTCAAGAATGAATAGGCATCAACTAAGTAACTAACTTTACCACCCAAGATTTCATCACCGCTTACCATCAGGTGGGACTGTAGTCAAGCATTAACTTGTATATAAAAAAAAAAAACATAAAAATATATGGGGCCCATTCCGAATTATGGGCACTCGAAGAGAGGTTATGTCACTTCTTATTTCCCGAACGGTATACACCCTAACCCGTAAATCAGAAAACTTTCGGTATGTATCAGTGGAGATCTATAGCCAAGGAAGATACTGGACAATGAACCAATCACTAGAAAGATAAATTCTCGTGCGCAATAACTAAATTTTGAAAAGCCTAGTCTTATTTTAAAGTCGCATGAAAGATTCTTACTTGTTTCGAACGTAATGGCACTATATTATTGACGCTCCCAGAGCTAGCAAACGTAGAAGGAATCTACCATACTTATCATGGTTTACAATATGCGGGTTAATTTTTAATCCAATTTCGTTTATTTTCGCAATCGCCTGTTTCCGAACACTCGTGTTGAAGTTTGTTTAATACGATATCTTTTTCATCTGTCTTGTTTGGATTTCTAATCGAGGCCATATATACGGAGTTATTTTAATAAACACTACACGAAAAAGTAGTAAAGTGCCTGCAGAGAATTTCTAATACAAACTCAAATAGAAAATGTGAAAAGGATTAGTAATGGTTTATTAATGGTCCAGTACTGAGCATGGATCTCTCCTCATCACTGAGGAAGTCTAAAGGTTCCTCCACCTCGCTGGTGCAGTGCGGATTGGTGGAAGGGTTAGTGTCCAACCCAAGTGTTGGAAGTATTTAAGCCGCCCCAAGGCCTACGACATAGCTTAACGACTTTATTTAGCCTAACCACAGCTTAACATGCGCTCCGAAGCATGAAAACACTGAAGAAGTTTTTGCCACTAGCAATCATCTACCAGGTACCGACCATGCAAATATGAACGTTACCCTTTTGGAAATTGGTATCATTGTGAAATAACGACAACACATAAAGACAAGGACACACACGCAACTCAGAACAGTAAACTTATAATTCAAATGTCTGCCTGAGATCGAACCCAAGACCCTTCGTTTTTTATTATTATTATAATGTATGATACTTAGAGGTATAGCAGATTAGGTGTTCCTAGTATTATTAAAGATTTGTTTATAACTGGCGATGTTGGAAATACTGAATCACGTTAATATCGAATCTTCTCATCTTAACATAAGTTAATTTGACAATGAATATACGATTTTATTTCTTAATATTTTATGAAGTAAATTTTAGGTAATATGTCATATTTCACGTTATTTAATTTACAAAACACATCATATATCAAACGTAGGTATTTATTCTGCAGTCTAATGAAACAAGCCATAGTCCTATCTATTTAATAATCACGTTATATCGACGTGGAGTAACATTCGAGTTAGACGTCTCAAGTGTATCGGGGCTAATGATGCTGCGAGGGCTCGGAATGCTATTTTAAAATTCAAATTTTCATTCACTCACGATCGACTATACTGTGTGGTGTTCACTGATTTATATGCACAAAAGTAGATCCATAGAAATGTTTATAACCTCGCTCAGCGTTCCACTTTACGAAAATATATGTCTTGAGAATCGCCTGAAAAATGGGCTGCTGAAATCCGGTTTGCATGCTCCCGACGAACGGATGTTTTTGTAGTAGAAAAAATATGTACATAGCACCCATCTTACAAAGGTACGTTCGGTAATATGGCCTACTTTTTTCTTTATTACATTCCAGTGTAAATACACGTATCTATTTTCGTACTTCGTGCAAATGGCGTCTTGATTATGTTAGAATTAAATGTGGGTAACAATCTTACACTGTTTCATCTTTACAGCGCTAACAACGTACCTGCTCGACGCTTTTACGTTCTTAAAAGCTGTTTATCTTTCACATTGGACAGCGTGAAGCGCTGTCTTAATTTATCTGAATTCACGCGCACTGTGGAATTCGTTGAATAAAATTAATTTCTCAACTTATTTTATAGTTTTTCAGGCGAGACGGACGTCGTCACATTATCAACGTCGGCGATGGACGTACATACTTTAATTTAATCTGTATATTTAAATGTTGTAGACAAGAAAAACACTGCCCTGAAAGTACTACTTTTACAGGATATATGTATTGTAACTTTATTCAAAACACACGATTCTCGACAGAAACGTCTGTTCAAACAACGGTTCTGCAACATATTTTATAGGCACACTCATCTCTATAAGTTATAACTAAAATAAAAGTTACACCTTATTACATCAGCTAGCTGCCAGTGAAAGTCCCGTCAAAATCGATCCAGCCGTTCCAGAGATTATCCAGAACAAACAAACAGACAAACAAAAATTGTAAAGAGTGTTAATTTGGTACATTATGCACCTTGTATGCATTTAGTAAAATGCAGTTAATTTAATATAACAAATAGACACTTCAATTTCATTAATTGTATAGATTTACAATAATATTTTCTTTAAATTGCTCATGCTTGTAATAAATATAATTTAAAATATGTGTCTTGCAGGCAGCCTGTACTATGCCCAATAATTTTATCGTACTCCGCCTTTGTTTTATCTCGTCACTTATTCTCTGGTTATCTCACTTCGCCTCACCTAACGAGGAATGCCACTACTTCCTAACGTCTTTGTCGTTTTTCGGGTTATAAATTCCATCAAAGACACGAGTCAAAGTTGGACACACGCAGAATTGG
Source organism: Carystus phorcus (assembly GCA_018248895.1). Classification (NCBI taxonomy): domain Eukaryota; kingdom Metazoa; phylum Arthropoda; class Insecta; order Lepidoptera; family Hesperiidae; genus Carystus; species Carystus phorcus. The sequence goes on from DWJN01005519.1 coordinate 10,482, forward strand.
GCAACCGGACGTCACAATTTATTGACATATAAAAATATCATGGAAACTAGTAATATAGATACTAATTGGTTCGGTAGACATCGTATATTTTGATACAACTCATAAACAGTTTCTTAATATATAATTTAATAGCAGACCCGGGGCAACAAATTGCTGTGATTCTGTACTCAATTTAGCAGACTAATTACCTTTCTCCGCCATCTGTTAGAATCTTATGGAAATATTTTTTTGTAAGATATTAAACAAACACTTTGCAATAAAATTGTATTGCGATTATAAATTGAGTTGTAAGCTATGCTATCTTTCAAGTTGGATTAAACTGGATATGGTGTGTAAAATTTCATTAAAACTGTTTGAGTAGTTTAGGAATTCATCTTGGAAAAACGCGGAAAAAGCGTATAGACGAAATGTAATTTTGAACAAATATTTCTTAAAGTTAGTTAGTTTAGCTACTAGTGCTACTGCCTAAGTTAAGGCAAATTAGACTAGCAGGTTATTCTGCGAATAGTCTTTCGTTAAAATTTTATCACGATCACGGTTGGCATTACAATAGTTCGGAAAAATAAGTGCACTTCAAATCTTTAGTACCGCTTTTTAAACAATGTATTTTATATTTAGTGGGTAATTTTGGAGAAAACGCTTTCGAAAAGGACTTACAAATAATAACTAATCTGTATTTCACCATTTATTTATCAATTATTCGAGAGACTGTTACTCTCATATTTGGTCGCATCCGCCATTTTATAGTTTAGATTTTCTTTAGTCATAGGTTTAGACTTGTAGTAAATTGATACAAATAATTATATAACCTTTATATAAGAACTCTATCCTTTCCATTTAGGTTCCCAGTTATGCAGTTTTAAAAACTATTATCACAAGTTGCGTTGGGTATCGCGATTTTATCTTCAAATCGTGGTTCGAACATAAACAAG
>DWJN01005520.1:0-11413 GCA_018248895.1 Carystus phorcus
TGTTACTCCTTCACGCAAAAACTGCCGAACCGATTTTCATAAAATTTGGCACACACATAGAGAGTAACTTGGACTAACACATAGGATAGTTTATATCCCGGAAATCCCGCGGGATCGGGAGTTACGCGGACGAGGTCACGGGCGGCCACTAGTTAACTCATAATAAATAAAAAAAATTCAAGTCTCGGATGACTATGACGTAGGACCGTGACGCACGCAACCCGGTCAATAACGGTATGGTTGTATCAACTGACCGAGATTAGTCCTGGAGGAGACGAGTATGGCGAGGAAGGTGAGCAGTCCCTCGACCATGGCGTCCTGCTCGGCCGCCTGCACCGCCGACATCGGCGTCATGCTCAGCCACTCGCGGACACCGAACCTATCGACGACACACACTTTTACGTCTAATTCACGATCAATGCTATCTGTGGACGTATAACAAGTTGGGCATTATTTATATATCATAATTTTCAGTGCAATTAAAGGCCGCTTTCCTGACAGACGCGTTTCATTGACATTGACATCAAATTTAGAAATGGCCCTCACAGTTTTTGGTCCTTCAAGCCGGATAATCTTGATGTGACCTTGATCGACTACTGTATCAGATAAATGTATCCATTTAAAATGTGTAAAATTAATATTATATCGTTTCAAAGTGTAGAAGTATGGTGTGCCGGTGAGAGTCTACTGATGAAACGAAAATAAAAGAATTTATTTTTCCAACACGATTCTATAGTAATATTTTACTTCCTTCAATAAAAATCTTACACTAAAATATAAATCGTCAGCTACTTATTGTTTTTCTTTTCTGACACAATAATTTCCGTTTATTTCCATGTTTACAAAAACAATCTGCAAATTACCCATCACTACGAGAGCCAACGGAATGTCATTAATGTTTATCTAGCAGTATACATGTATGTATATGAAAGTATAGATCACTAACGTGTCGATGCACATGTCGATGAACTGGTCCGGCGGCAGGTGCGCCGCGCATATCTGCAGCCAGTAGATGTCCATGTCGACCATGGAGTTGCAGAAGTTCGCCTGGATGTACGTCATCGCCTGCCCCTTGATCTGCAGCCCGTTGCGCACCCACACGCCAGCGAGGATCTCGTAGAAGAGACTCTACAAAACGAACAAAAATAAATTTATCAACATCTTTTTGTGTAACAGGCCTAGTTAAAAGAATCATCGAATCGATCTACCCAATAGAAAGTAATACACCTACACACACAAAAAAAGAAAAAAATGCAGACAGATTTTTTCCTCAATTTTTTGAAATCGGTGAAAAACATTAGTAGGAAAAGTATAACCCCGATCGCCGTTCAAACAGTTCGATTCCCGGCCTAGCCGAGATACATGTGTAAGTAAGAAATACATGTTTGTTCTTTGGACACAGGTATTTATGTTGTGTGAATTGTGTATGTATATCACCCGCAATAGAGAGTATTGATGTGCGGACTGCGGAGGTTTGTTTGAACGTTTGTTTATTTTTAAATTCCGAAAACAAAAACAAAATATATATTATGAGGTTTATATATTATACAAAAAAAAATGCTACAAATTTACATTATAAATGAATAAAATATACTGAACTAAGGTATGCCAAATAAACGCAAAAACAAAATTCCAGTTCCACATATTATATAATAAACTAAGCAATGGTCAGTACACTATTTTTGTGTACTTACCCTCAAGTTTGCATTTTTGTACGTGTACGCGATACCCATTATCAATTAGTAATTTAATACTTACTTAAAATACATATTTGTAGTGGATTGATATGAGAAATACAGATGTTTAAATCCGAATGTAAAGGGTGCAAGTTGAAAAAGCTAGTTACTTCGACCTACAAATGTTGATGATAGCTTAACAAAACGCATCTCAACATCTACGGCGGCCTTAATATTTCTTTTTATTTGTTTCTGTAAAATATTCAACGCTTTTTAAATAAAATAAAATAAAAGTTTCAACACACTTGCTTAAACGAACGTTGTCGAACATAAATTTTACTTGAGCCTTTGAACGAATGCACTGAATAATTTCCACTGAAAGATAACAGTAACAGCGACAATTATTCATAATACAATCGTATAGGCAATTTAAAATCATACGCTCATTACATATTCCGAGAAGAGCGTATCAAGTGTAACATGAACAAAGTGTCGAATCAACCGTGTGTGAATAGAAGAGGCACCGATATCGTCTCATGTGTAAAAAAATATACCCGCGGCGTTGTAAAATTAACGACGATAAAAAATGGGCGCGAACGCAGGCAACGCCATAAAGAGCTTTTGTTGACATACGGAACTAATGACAGGGGTTCAGCAATACAATGTTGCCAGCATTCGCTGTTTACCCTACACGAGGACAGATAAATATATACGGTTTTTATGAATAATCCTGGATTTACGAACATTAAGTGTTCTTGCTTAATTTATATACAAGGGGACGGACAACAGAAAGTTACGTATCATTTTTAGAAGGAACGTTGAAAATTAGAAAAGCAAGTCTAATAATACCAGCAATGAGAAGGTAAGTATTGTATGTACTTTTAAAAAAAAAGAGGTTCTCCATTAGACTGTATTTTTTACATATTATAGAAGTTAATGCTTGACTATGTGTGTTACGTCATAACCTTTAGTCACGACCTTCTACTGGGTGTATCGATTAAGATGATTTTTTTTATATTCGAATGTTGGCACTAGTCACGTGTTCCCATTTAAATTTGAACGACATCTCAAGAAGATTTTGCGTTATCCTGAATAATGCCTATTTACTTCATGCGTATGACCTCGGAATCGGAATATTTAATAAAGCGTATGTAATTGAAGCCGATATTTTCTTTTGTTCATTGACAAGACGATTATTTTTGAAGCATGGCTGCTTGGTTTACATTTCCGTTCAGTGTTTAATAAATAAATCAATGCACTGATACATTACGTTTAAATAAATCTAAAGACTAGGAAGATAAACGATGAAGTTTCAGGAAAACAAAGAAAATTTAACGACGTACGGCCCTTTAAATAATAGCAAAGCACACGCTACGAGGCATCCCGGCATCCCGACGGAGTAATAAGAAACTTCGCACGTGCGAACGTGTCAAACCGGTCGGGGTACAGCTATCCGGAATGATTGTCGTGTGACTCAACCGAACCAGTTCTTACTTGTACTGAGTACAAGTGTTAATATTCAATTTAAATATTAAATCGAAGCGAGCTGCCATTGATTTGAATAACACAATTAAGTTAGTATTACCCCACTTGCAACAATCTTACAAAGTAGACTAATAGTAACTTAACATTAGATTTCCGCGCAGAAACGTTTTATACTATTAACAATATTGAACATCGTCAATTTGTTGTTATTCATTCTTATAAAAACCGCAACTAACGCACCAGGATTATATGAATCACCCGAAAATTTACGAAATTAAAAACGGTAGTAACGGTTGGTAATATTGACCTCGAGGCTGGCAACCCGCTGGCGGCCTCGGCGGAGCAGCCTCAGTGGGTGGGAGTCCGTGCTCCGTCATGGCCGCCAGACGCGTGTTCTCGATTCTCGCTATTCTAGCGATCGCGGCGCCGACGCACGCGATCATCGATGACGCGTTGGACGTGATCCGGCTCGGCAAGGAGATCGGGGAGGAGATTTTGAGCTCGTGGGAAATCATCGGCAAGCCGTTCAATGTCACGGGCGGCGTGGAGCTGCCGCTTATCAGGCGGCGCGAGAGGTTGGTGCTGGCGCGGCTCGCTCAGGTCTCTCAAGCCATCAAGCGGTTGGAAGTCACTATCGAGGGCCAGAGCGCGATAGCGCTGTTGATCGCTAGAGCGGGCAGCAGGGGAGCCGGCTTGGAGCTGAGGCTGCACGAAATGTCCGACCTGCTAGGACGGGTGGCGGCAGCCGACAGACAAATGAGGGAGTACGTGCGACTCCAGAGGGAGCTGGAGAGAAGCACGCTGCAGGACTTCGCAGAGTGGTGCGTGTCGCACGACCCGGGCGCGCTCTCCGGCCTGCTGGAGCGGGTACATTCGCTGATCGTGCCTCCTCACAAGCATCTCTTGGGCCGTAGCATTCTAAATCTGGTGTTGGATGATGTGAAGGTTTGTCCACATGTAAAAATATTACACCTACTCCTACGAGTGTGTTCGGTACAATTAATGTTGCATAGAAAGTGTTGATGTGGAGAAGAGCCACATATCTAATCATGGTTCGGAATTGAGCACAGGACGTATCCTGCAACTTTAACCTATGACACTCACACTCGCAGTAAAACATACATAGTTAAAACTAATTGCTCAACAATAGATCGTATCCGATCATGTTAAGTTAACAGAGGATGAAAGCGGTGTTAAATGGTTCGTTTGTTTTTTTCGAGTGTCAACAGCGTGCCGTTGCTTAGTATTGTGAGCATTCCGACATCGGATCGCATTGCATCCTGGATGCCGACGACAATAAAATGTGACAACAAACACGCTTTGTATCCCATGACAAATGAATTTCAGGTAATGTCGTATTTGAGGCGCAAGGCGTGGCAACGTACATATATCTAACGTGTATTACGTCTATGGTTGCAATTGAACAGAGTTTTAACTTGTAACCGGCCACTGACTTATTGTACGTACATACTCAATTAATTTAACAGGCCGCTACATACATTGGGAGGTTCAGTCGGTAGGCACGTTTCGATACAATCAGGCGATCGTCGCGGTTGCACCAAGGTTCGGTTCAGTGCAACCAAATTGGCTAAGTGGAGCGCCAGACTGACGAACAACGCACGTAGGGATGTACCACATTAAAGTATTAAGACCTTTCACTGCTGGCGCGTTGCCGTCGGAGGAAATGATAAGGCGCTCATAATAACAAAACAGTTACATGCTGTTGTTAGGATACTTTGTGCGGATATTGGTTTATTTATTCAATTAATATGCTCATACATATGGTGTGTCGATGACCCCGTAACCCAGATATACCTATACGTAATTCTTCTGTCCGTGTGTATGTCAATGAACTCCTGATAAACGGTTGGACCGATTTTGATCAATGATCATTATAACTCTTCACATTACATTAACCTGGAAGTAATGTTTTCACTTTCGAACCGGTTATTGCAATGCGCCACGATCGCAATTTATTTATCTTTACCGCAACATGGGCTTGATTTTAGTAATTTCAAGATATACATACTTTGATTCTAGTTCGTAATTATTTAAAGATATATTTTTTAAATGTACCTATTTTATGACTAAGTTAAGTGTGTCAGTTTATATACATCAAGAATATATTCTCCAAATTACTATGAAAACAACATAGTTCATAAATCCATATACACAACAAAACACGTGGATATGTACAACGTAGAAAATATCTTTATAGACGTCAAGTTGCTAAGAGATTGTCTCCTACCCTACAATTCCGACAAAATTAAAATAGTCTTTATTTATCAAGCATTTAACGTTTCCAAAATTTATTCGATGTGATTAGAAATTTACGATACAGTTTATAATCTACGACCAATAAAAATGTATAATAGCCTCGTCATGGGTGGGTCGGGCGGTGCAATGGGGTAAAATTAAATGAAGCTAGTCAATGTAAGTAAACTTTGTTTTGTTTCTGTTTTAGAAAAGCCTATAGCGTTTATTTTGATTAACGGTGAGAATTTTTAAAGTTTAAAATGTTTCATGTTTAAACCTATTATTAGTTAATACAGTGTAGTATGTAACTGAGTCAGTAATTTATTGTATCAGGCATTGTTAATATTTACATACATAAGTCCTCCTAAACGCTTCGACTCACTTTGATGATTTTTTTACTTTGTGTTTAAATGGATTTTAGAATGGCTTAGATTCACAATTCGATTCGACAGAAATGAAACGTTTTTATATGCTGCATATAACATCTGCCGGGACAGCTAGTAAATATATAATACTATAGTATACTTTAATTACTACTGAATCAAAGTGCAAGATCCGAAATATACTATAAAATATGCAAGTAACTTCAAAAAACGGTGGAAAACCAAAAAATAAGTGTCAGATTTACATCTCACATGTAGGGTTAGAGATATATGGTATCGTAAATGTTGCTAATTTTTTATTCATACACGATCGCCGTGACTCGTGTCCGTCACACGAGATAGCGACGCGTCGCGAAGAACACCAACAAAGAACATGAACCGTTATATTGTTATGCGGTGACTCACTGAATGCGCAGGCGCAGGATCTATAAGTTATGTGCCACTAGTGTCATCAGCCTACAGGCCGTGAAGGTCAGCATTGGTTAATGATATATTTTGCCATCACAGTAATTGGATGATTGGTTGGATCGATATATCTACTCCTTTAGGCTACTTATATCTACAATCCGAAAGTATTACTTTGTGTTCTGAACTGAAATAAGCTGAAAATAATCAGTTTTAGTCCGAGGCCAATGACACCCAGGCGTTTATATCTAAGATCGTACTTTAAAAATTAGTATACTTTGTCATTAACTACCACATGTCTAATTATTATAAACCATTTAAATTATTAAGAATAACATAATCAGAATAATGTCATACTATAAGATAGACTAGTACAATTTTACAAGTGCATTATAATTTTCGCAATATTCGTCTTAATACTTTCATGACTCATGTAACTTGTCCTACGTTTGAAATTTTGAAGTGTTCTATAAAATATTAACGTCATATACATCGGCTTCATCATTTCATATTTTCCCATAATCAGCTTTAAACAGGATGCCCTCAATTATACACTTATAACGCTATACATTGACACATGACACTTGAGTTTAGATTTTACTAGTGGCTGGCGTTTAGTTTGTTTTGCTGAATTTTATTAAAGTGATTCATAACAGTTTGATACACACTAATTTATTCGACTTCCAATTAATATAGCAGCTTTAGCTTATGAAGTCGGTTAAAAAGAGTTCCCTTGTGTTAAATTCCAGATTTGGCAAAACGTCTAATAAAAATTGGTATGTTTATACGCGTGCAAAAAAAGTCGTATTTTAAATATAAAAAAAAAATCGAATAATCTCCCTTGTTTCAAATATATAAACATAAAACTTCAATCTACATATCTCGTAAAACTTTATTTTTATCACATAACTTCCTATGCTTATAAAAATGCGCTATAAAAATTACGATATAACATTCAACATTGTTAACTGATGTTCGCAATATTACATATCGTAGAAGTATATCAACATAACAGTTGTTTGACCCTCTACTAATGAATCATACCAACACAAACAAGTGTCGACCCCTCATCTAGCGCGTCCCATATACGATATACCACTAGTCGGTACGCAGGCTCCGAATGACGTCAGCGGTCACAACACCGGACACCTCCGTGCTTCCTGCACTTCTTCTGTTCTACAAAACCTGACCCGTCCTTTGTTAGATACCTAGACGTTACCACTGTTCCTTCTACAGAAAATTTAGTTTTGGACTCGTTCAAAACATAATATTGTCACGTATTTGAATTAGAGATGGGTATTTTTTCCAAATATTTCCGGTTTTTATTTCAGAAAAAAATTTAATACATAATAGAAAAATATATTACTGAACAATGTAAGATAAAATTTAATAAAATCAGTAGTCAGTAGAATATCGGAAAAATATATTATTTCTCGACACCGATGATTTTATAGTAATCAGTACTTATAATTACGAATACTCATGATATTTCGAGATATCTTTATAATCGAGTGATTTTATTAGTGCATCTTATAATCCCAATGATAATTTGAATAACTGCAGTACAATTAAAAATCACGAACAAATAATCTATACCCTAAATTAAGAACCACGGAAACCTAGATAGACAAAGAGTCGGATATGTAACAGTGTTATCATTTTCATTATCATAAAAAAAAATTAAACAAATAATATGGAATTTTCTAAAGCACGTTCAGATATATAAACAAACCGTTTTCCTCAAACACGATAAAATGTATAAAGCCGGTTAGTACTGGTAGCCAGGCGATCTTCGGAGTCATTACTACATTACCTAAATTATCCCTTTCTTACTTCTCTTCTTTTCTGGCTGACAAGGTATCGATGATGCCATTCGTGTTGCTAGTGTCAATGGGCTGCAGTGACCACATACCTTCACACCTCTCGTATGTCAGCTGTTTATATAAAAATATGCAACAATCCAGTGTCTCACAACTCTCACATAAACAAGTTAATGTTATAGTTTTTACACAATAATTTACGTACCTAACCGACAAACTATCAGACGAGCCCCATGATGGTGTGCGGTCATTGTCATAAGCGATACCAAACGCAGCACTGGTGTGTTGGCAGTCAATAAGCAAGAAGAAAATATAGAAAATACTAGCTCTCTAACTCCAAGCTAGAACAAGAATCGTTTGGCAGCTGACTCAAACAGAAGGTAGGTAGCCAGAGCTTCATAGAAAGATAATACCAGTAATGTTAACTATTATGTCCAGTCGATGTATAGAATTAAAATACGACATTGGATCGCTGTTTACACGTAACGTACGCAATGGAAGCGCGATGTTTTTCAAAATGCACCGTTCCGTACACACCGAGTGTGGGCACGGCAGACGTAAAATATTTTTTTTTGTCCGTCGTCGTCCTCTTGCCGATCTGCACATCGCGCAAAAACTACGAGATGGATTTTGCCGAGAGCTTGAAATTAAAACCGACGGATAGGGTTGAGAACTGTTCACGGGTGGATATCGATCCGATATTCTACTAAATTAATTGAAAGAAGACTGGTGAATTATATTTTACAAACACATTCATTATTTTTTAATTACAATTCAGGACAGACTAAATCAACTTTGTCTAAGCATAATAAATTAACATTGTTATACTTTATAATTATGTAATTGTGAATATTTTAAATAGATACAATGACAAGAATATAGTAGTGATTGTTGTTGAGATTTTTAATATAATCTATAATGTAATTATAATAATAATAAATTTATACATCCATATGTAATAAATGTGCGTCTTAAATTGTAACGTAAGATCCAACGGGGACTGTATCGTATTACTTTCTTAGCAAACATTTAATTAGCTGAATGAGCATCCTCGGCCCTCGTTGTCATAAATAGCATACAGTATCAAATGTCAGACGTGAGTTAAACTTAAGACGTCATTCAGAATCAAATGGTATTAAGGTGTTAAGTTAATTAAATAATACTAAACCACCAGTTCAGGACTAGTTAAAGAAGTCGTTGACTGTCGACGTATTATGAAGACCGTTGTTTAAAATACATAAAACTTTAAATAATGATAATCTAACGCTTGTGTTATTGCAAAATGATGACTCATTGAATTTATCTCGCTCGCACAGTGGCAGTTAAAGAATTCTCATTCAAGTGCTCGAGCACTTTCACTTTGTCACTTCTCAAGGATATAGCTTGAACTAAACTTATAAAACCAATATTTATTAATTTATAGCATCTATTACCACTTTCTCGTGTCACATAATAGTTTTAAGAAATCTTAATACATATAAAGTACGTGTCACGGTGTTTGTCCGCCATGGACTTCTAAACTACTTAACTAATTTTAATCAAATTTTGCACACCGTGTGCTGTTTGATTCAACTTGAAAGATAGGATAGCTTACATCTCAATTTATAGTAGCAATATTATCTTATTGCAAATAAATTGTTTAATATCTTACAAAGAATTAGTTCCATAAGATTCTAACAGATGGGGGTGTAAGGTAATTAATTGGCAAAATTGAGTATGTAAACCTTAGTCACAGCAACGCGTGGACGGGTCTATTAGTAGATATAAATATATGTTGATATAAATTCGACAACAACAGTTACCGTCCCTAGCTCCCACAAATGGGTTTAATTTTACGATAGTCCCCTCCGCTACCACCCCAACAAGAGTGCATTGCTCCTGTGTTAATCCCCTCGGCGCAGTAAAATTCATTATATACCCACGAATGGATGGAATCGAAATGGATTACCGTATCCTATGAGGGTCGTCCAGTATCTAGTGGTTCGTTTAATTTTGTTTATTTCTTTCTTTTCAAATATCGTTTAAATACTAGTACTAGTAGTGACAATTACTACTATGCGCACAGCATAAACCAATTTCCAACCAATTTCTTAACCATTCCATTTGTCATTAATTACAACTATTTGTCATTAATCGCGATCACTATTATTATCATTACAATAAAACCTGTTTATTCCGAAACAGAAAATCTCGAAAGCTCTAGAACTCAAAGAAATGTTCTGTTCAATTTAACTACCTCTAAAACCCACATTGCTCAAAATTTTTAGCGTCTTTAAGTCAAAATAATAAACGAGTACCTACAAACTTTATTGGTACATTATTATTCTAGAAATAAATCGAACCTCTGCATCTCGATCTCTAACTCGAGTGTATTATAGTATCTACTAATTAGACGAGACCTTAACATAAATATTGCAAACTATCAATAAAAAAGGCAACAATCAGTACTGTTAGTGTGACGCATTTCGTAAGGACCCCTCGACGTGGTGATCAGTGAACAGCAGCGGCTGTGACGAATTACACGACGAGCGACGGTGTCAGCTGACCGAGTACGAGCGGCCGGCCAATAACAACCGTGAAAACAAACGTGCTACCCGCATCGGACACACTCGTTGTGGACTCTCCTGCCTGACGATAAGAGTCACATGCCATTGTACAACGCCATTGAACACTGCATTGAGCTAACAATATTAACATGCGGGTCGCTAGGGGCGAGATTTAAAACCCTATCTATCGACATCGTCGATGTTTGCCTCCATTTATCTATGCGATGTATCTGCTTGTTTATTTTGTAGAATGTTCATTCATTATCGTCGTTCATTCATTAATGTCGTAAAATGCAAATTTTACAATATCGATATAACAATGTACATGTATTTTTAGTAACACATTTCTAGTAATTTGTTCTGTTCTACTTACAATAATTAGTTCTCTATATTTTTGTCGTTGCAAATATTGTATTGCTGATATAAATACATAATGGATAATACATATTTCATTAATTATACAAATCGCTTTTAGAACTATTTGAATGAAAACTACAACAAAGACAAAGACATAATGAGACAAACAAAACTAGAATGAAAACAAGTTTAAAATGACGTAATTTCTATAAGCAGTTCGCCTCATGTTTACGTATTCCTTTACTTTTGCAGATACTGCCGTAACTTTCGCGGGATGTTTAGTGTTTTTGTAAGAATTCTTCTACATTAACATAAACTTAAGCAATATCACCATAAACGTACATTTTTCATTTTAACAAAATGACAAAATTTTACTTTGTGTCGATTCCAAAGGAATAGTTCGTTTATTATACGTTTGGTCGTGATAAAACAAAAAAGTTCATCGATATCAGATCACGGCATCACTTAGCGGCACCCGCCCGTCG
>DWJN01005521.1:0-11409 GCA_018248895.1 Carystus phorcus
CAACTTTACGTCTAATCCGTTTCACGTTTTTAGGTTCTGTATCACGACAAACTACACTAACGACATCTTTACGCACTTAATTTGACACTGTTCTTATCTCACATAGACTAACCACCGGGTTCCACGCTTGAGGTAATTTAAACCCATCTTTAAACCCACTTTACTATTAGAAGCTGCAAATATAAGGACAGTACTCGTTTAGCGTAATGAATGAACAATTAAAAATGCAGGATTTTAAATCCTTATTAAAGGTTGTCTGAAAGAGACCGCTGCCTTGTGATATGCCCGCCTTTTGTGCTGTGCCCATGTAAATTTATGTAACTGGTTCTTTGTCTGGAATTTTCTATTTATCTATCCATAACATAAATTCGCGGGGTTTCGAACAAGGTTGGTTACAGGCTACATAATACTGAGATACCAGGTAAGAATGTTCCTAAATGTTGAGTACAGGACTTTTCTTCATATTAGAAAAATTTAATCCAAATGAGGTTAGGCCTGATACATAGACGCCACGACTAGTATGATATGAATCTGTATGCCTTCAATAATGCCGGAAGAAGGCCTATGCCGAAGGTCTTGTAGTGTAATTTTATAATAGTGGTAGAAACGCTCCAGCCGTTACAACCAACGAACCGTGGGCAACTTAAGGAAGTTTGTTATGATTGAATCGATTGAAACGGTTAAAAAGTATTGTATGTTTTTTAAACCTAACCCGGATGTCATATTTTATAAGCGTTTAGCTCTTAGCGCACTGTTTATTAGCAAATCTTGTAAATTAAATTGGATCCTTCCCAGCGTCCGATTAAATTGAAGTTTGGAACACGTTCGGTGCTCATGAAAATGCAGGATTGCCAATGCCGCCATTTTAAATCCAATATGCTGGGCCTTACAAGATGGCGACCTTTCCATAGGTAATATTAAGCACAATCACAAATGAAAGGACAGTAAGTGGAAAGAACAATAAATAAAGTGACAATACTATTGTTTTTTATCAACAACGAATGATTTTATTTCTTAAATAAAAACAATAATGTAAATAAAACGGTGACTACTCAATATCACAAGTAAGCTTTAAAGTATTGTTTATTTCAATCGGTTCACCCTTAAGAACTATGTTAATTTATCTGATTAGACTTAAAAAAAATTTAAGGTGGTTAATACGTAAATATAATTATACCTTTAACATTTAAAGTTTCTCATTTCTATTCCGTTATAACAGACAGAATTAACACAGGAAATTACAAAGAAAAGATCCAAATCTAGGTTCCAATAGTATGTAGACGAGTAGGTACTACACTCGTAAAATATAAGACAGTCGCGGCAACATAAGACAGGTCACCCCGGCACGGCAGAAATAGTCCCAAGAAATCGTAGATTCATGAAAATATTTAAATTTCATGAAAATATGAAATATAAATTTGAATACGAGAGCATTTTCCCTGTTCCTGGCTTTGATTTACAATGCCGAATATCAGAAATTTTGATGCTGAGAAACTTGCCGTATTATGATCCATTCTTTATATTTAAGAGGGTGTATTTTACTAGAACTAGGTGGATGGATTGATTTGTTCTACTAACAAATAAATACATAGTTTTCAATGGATAAGCACTTTCTCACCTCTCACCTTCACCAATCCACACTGGAGCAGCACTGGATGCTCTAGACCTCCTCAGTATTGAGGAGAGACCCGTGACGGGTAATGGGCCATTAATGGATTGAAGGCAGGCAAGCACTTTCTATGACTGGGCCAAGATATTATTTTTAAAGTTCGCACACAAATGACCACATTTATATAATTGCACGGAAAGTAAAGTCGTTCCGTTATAATGTTCGACCTGTTAACACATGAGAATAAGATTCACTTCAATATTAAGCGTATGAAATCAGAGGACTGCTTAAAAACACAGTGGATGAACACGGTAAAGACACAGTCACACTTATAGTTGCTCTCTTTGCGGTTTCCTTAAGAATTTAGATACTGATCAGCCGGTTGTCGTCGAATAGTAATCCATGCCAGCATTCTTGTCACTGCAGTAGACAATACTAAACGTTGGGACAAACTTTTACCCTAATAGGCGCTGGGTTTGTCTGTTAAGCAAGACTATCACAAAGTATCCTTAGAGAAGTCATTGCTTTCATCTTACATGTAACACGCTGCATAAATGATAATTAGTTATAATATGACCAAAAAATAATTTGTCGAGTACCATTTTTTTAGTACTAACTGATGCTGTTTTTAATTATGTACAGGTGTCTTTAGAAAAAGTGATACTGTGCAAATCCCCGGTCTTTGAAGCCTTTGAAGTTCGCATTCCTGTATCAGATTAATAAGGCTTGACGGTACCGACAGCGCTGACGCAATATCGTGTACTTGATTGATTTCTTCTGTACGTTGCGTGACCGTCGACGTTAGACGTAATATCGTAAACGTACGACGTACAGTAGTTGGAGTAAAGCACCGCAAGCCTTACAAGGAAAATCCTATTTCTGCTTAAACGTGATACTATTTTACGGTTTGCCCGTTGAAATAAACCTTATTTCGTAACCGTGTTTTCAATCCGTAGCAAACAGCCGGGATTTGGCTTCTCGCAATAAATATTTGTAGCCAGCATAGTGGAGTGTGGATTTTTCGGCTATTTATCGGAACTTGTGTCGCCTAATCGTCTGTATATCGACTGCTCTGACTATAAAAATAGATATCAAGGTGCCAACTGTACTTAAAGTTGCTTAACACATCTGAACACCTATAGTTAACGTAATGAGTCGTTCAATAACCAACAGCAACCATCAATTCGATCTCTAAGTACCTTGCTGCAAAAGGTCAGTTTTTATCGCAACTGATGAAGGCTTAGGCATACTCCCAAATGTTGTTACAGGACGGAATAATAACAAACGCTGACATTTCAACAATCAGCAAATCAGATAACAGTCCAAAGTAAAAAGGATTAACGATTACACATAAATTCCTTATCGTAATATTAAAGAGGACATTCAATTTGCTATTAGTAAACACTCATGAAACTTCATTTGCCTACGTTGGAAATAAATTAACGATCGACTAGGATCAAACCATAATAGCATCGTAGTAGCATCTGTATTTAGCCTTAATAACTGTTTCTGTAACGACATTAAGAGGTATATTTAAATTTGAATAAAATAACAATTGTACGACTGATCACGATGTATTCAGTTAGCAGAACAATATGCTAGACATAAATGGAACCGGTAGACTTATCGCACGCTCATTAATTCTGCAAGGATACCGAGACACACAAGCACTTGGGTTCTTATCGATATTTTGTCACGTTGTGCATGTTTACAGGTTTCTTTGAATAGTGCATGGTTCAGCTCTAACAAAACTTTAAGGTTCCCAACATTAGCTATATATTCCGAGAAAGTCACTCTGGAACATCGACCTGTTTATTCATTGATACACGCCAGCCAGCCAGTAGGTTGTTAATGTCTCTGTGGTTATTATACTTTACTTTTATACTACACAAGACTAGCTAATATCAAAACAAAAACTTGTAGTTTTAAAACAGTTCAAGGTTTAAAAGAAGTCACCGTGAGTACCTTCAGGCTTGTAGCAACACTAGGTGATGTCATAGCCGTAATTTATGTAGGTGGACATGAATTTGTTGCATTTTGAAATTGACTCCTTTTACGTTATCTGTGCGTCACTAGTTTGACTATGTCGTTAACTATGTTCTTTATGCTCGATTCTTTGTTGGTGCAAAAAACGTACGACACGCTTAGATTTATCTTAGTTTATTTAACGAGACTTTTTTATCCTCTTTGTTTCTTCGATATAAGAAACAAGAATTAAATGTAGTCTTGTCAGTTTCTCATAGTTCACTGCTCATTTTGCTAATTTGCAACGGTTATAAGAACATAAAATATAAGTCTAGCAACACATTCATTTCGCTGCAAAAATTTCGAGATTGCATTTTTTTACATTTTATGTTTTGCTTTATTCTTTAGGATATTTTTTTTTTTATAATTTAGCTCTGTAACTTTACTTCTTATATATTTCTTACGTTAATAACGTTTATATGTAAAAGAAGATCTAAAGTTCCTTGAATGGCTTAAAAAAAGTTGGGTTCCACTATGCCTATGTTTGTTTGATTTTGACTTAGCGCAGGCATTGTTGCGGACTGAAATTTTGAGCGTAGGCATTGTTCCGGACTGAAATTTTGAGAATTTTTAATGTGTTCTTTTATCTTTTATACACTATCACTAAATAAATTCGAAATAAGAAATTTGGGGGTCAGCTAGAAATACCTTAGAATTTTCATTATCGTTGAGTGCGTGATAAAATTAAAGATTCTTACTGACGATAGTTTGTAAACTACATATATATGTATAAATACTATAATTGGTAATTTGGTGATATTGCTGACTGCAGTCTTTAAAGCAAGGCTTCTAGCGTTATCTACAACATAGTTACAAGAGGTCACAAGTGCTCTCCAGAAATAGATTGTATATCTAGGCTCGATCTTGCGACGACACTGTCTCAGGTGTATATTTCTTCATAGTATTTTATAATGTACCTACTGGCTCATAGAACATCCCGACTTCCAAATTTCATCTATACAATGTCAGTATAGTCACCGAGTAAAGTTTTCCCATTTAACTACGAACCTAAAGTACCAATTTATCAGCGAACTATGGTTGAACTAGGGCGATTCAAAGAGGACTCCAAACCCAAACCCGTAGTGAAGCAAGCAGTAATAGATCATGAATAAACATTTACCCAATCAGATCTCATCTTTTAAGAAGATTATTTAAATGAACATAATGCAACAGAGGAACACCCGAGCGAGTATCTAAATATGTAAATCCTTCTTTGGCACGAACCGGGGAGCTTTGAGGGAGTTTTCTAATCTGCATTACTTGTTAGTTGAAGCACACTGCGGAGAGTGGGTATCGTCTACCAGGTCCTGACTCTCAGTTGTTATTTTCAAGTTCATTACGTTATAGTAGGTGATCGTTGTTTACCATTCCCGGTTCCTGTCTTTAATGACACTATTAATGATATTGACATTTGATAACAATTAGTTAATTGTAGGAACTGAGCATTAATGAACATCGAATTTAATGATCCATTTGATGTGTAAAATGACTTTTCCAGTATAAAATGAACATTGCAAGAATTTCGGATGACAATAATGAGAACCTAATTGATTTAGAGTAAAGAGATCCCAGTTCGATTTTCAAATTCCCTTACATCCCTAAGAAGCGAAATCGAATTTCATCCAGTATTTCGAGTTAAATGAAAGTGGCTCCTCACTTTCAGAAAAAAACGTTGAAAAATTAATAATTAAGCCCCAGCCCCGTAGTGTGATGCGAGCGTAGGTACTTAATAGATACTGATCACGTACCGCGTCGGGTGGGGATGCATTAGCATCGTGAAACAGCACATGTGGATACATAGCGAATACATAATGTTGTTTCGTTTAATACACTCTAAAAAGTAATTTATACTGGAATTTTGGGCATCAGATAACGTTTTGGGCTATAGCAAGGCCACTAGGTACTTTGCCATGGATCATAACGGATTTCGTGCAAAACATATTTTTTACCTGTTTGACTATCCTGGAGAGAGGTAAACACATTGATAAAAACATCCTATTTATATACAATTTACACTCGATTGTTTGTTTATACATATGTCATTTCATACTTAAGAACGTTTGGACATAGTCGATAGTTTGTTGGATAATTGCCAGTTGCAAAGAATCTTGAACTTTCCAAAAATCCGCACTGGAGCAGCGTGGTGGAGTATGCTCTAAACCTCCTCAGTGGTGAGGAGAGGCCCGTGCTCAGTAGTGTACCATTAATGAAGTTAAGGCAAGGTTCTTGAGACCTTTGTCTTTGTTGGGCACGTTGGCTTTAGATGCAACTTGTAGCATAAAAATCTCCAGTAAACCGCAATGGCTGCTCCATTGCGAAGTGCGCTGCAGACCTTCATTCTAAAAATGTCCCATGCATCATGAGGTGCTAATGGGTTTGAAGATAGCGATATAATACCAGACAATTCCCTTTTACCTGCTAACGAGCGTCGCGCTGTATCACCTCCGTGCCACTTACCTATGTTACGTCATTTAACTTGAAATTCGGTTGATGACAGAATAGCCATTAAAACTAATAGACATTAGTGTGGACAATTTCGGAATTATTCACACTTTCCCCAATAAACTAATAAAAACTCCACAGCAAACCAATATTAATATTACTCAAGAACTACTGGAACATGTTATATCGACCTCCGAAACACTTATTTTTATTTCAGATCAGGTACACATGTCTATAGGCTTCATAAGATATTTAACGCGAGCAAAACTTGACATTATGTTATATTTCCATACGTATTAGGAACAACATTTGATCGACAGGGAAATATTAGAAACATGTATAAGTAAATAGGTGGAAGAAAATGTTTAGGTAATACTTGTATGGTTTGCCAGCGACGAAAATATCTAACATATCCGAACTTTATGATAATTCTACTTGAGATAAGAGATAGAGGAAAAAAACTAATAGCAGTAATGTTTCATATTGTATTGTAGCAAACTATTCAGTCTGATCTGCTTCACCATTCTATTTGAACTATATCGCAGCACAGACTTCTTCATTAGATGAACTCCATAATATTGGATCCTTGCCAAAAATATCTACATACAAAACAGATACTTTGTATTCAAACATCTGCAACTTCTACAAGTATAATATTCTACAAATATAAATTCAAATTTATTGAGTTTCTGTGTGTCTGGTTTTATTGATCTTAATAATTCATTTATTTAATTTATTTAAGATTTGAAAAATCGAATGGCGTTGCAAATTTAAAAGTTCAAGGGAGTGCAATTTATAAACAGGTTGCACTAACAAGGAAGGTTAAACTAGTGTTCGTGGATTCTTTTACGCTCCAAAATATTAATAATCTTTTTTTATGAATATATTGAGCCTGTTACTTCATTTCGTTGGAATTTTTTATCCTTTGTCTATATTGGAAATGTAATGTGCGATGGATTTAAATGCAATCTTCGAATAAATGGTAACTTGACAGAATCCGTTCCCGCAAATTGGACTTACTGCCATAGAATAAAGGGTGGAATAGAGTGTGATCTTATCGTACACGACCATAGGCTTCGTTGAGTGCCTTGCTATGGTTAACTGCATTGCGTTTAAGTAATTTACTGACGAGACGATGGCCCACTGGTCGTTATGGCCACTCCATGTAATTTGTACTCGGTGACGACTTTATTACTGTACCGCTGCATTATCGACATACAAGCGAGCATTTGATGTTAATTATTCAGGTCTAGCTTCGTTTAACATTTACCGTATCAACTGTATGATATGCTTCTGCTATTATTTTAGATACACCGTAAATCATTGTGAAAAGAAGAAATGTGTAACATTTTTTATAATTATTAAGTGGTCCGATTCACCTTTAAGTTTTGATAACAATAGATCAGGATACGACTATAGTTTGTTTTTGTTGGAGCTTGCTAGCTATATTGTGTATTGGTAGTTCATGAGTATTAGTAATTTTACCGGTTAACTATTACGGTGTCCTTCTGAAGTTAACTATGAAATGTTAATTTGTTAACATATTTGAGCTGCAATATTTGGTACAAAGTTGAAACTGCGCTTCCTTTTTAGCTTCCGTCGCTAAATTCGCTGATGCGATTACTAAGAGTATCACGAATGTATTTAGGCAACGGAAACAGGTTACCGTCGAGTTGCCCAAAAACAAGCTCCACAGGCATCGTTAGAACTAAACCTGATATTTTTTTTTTTTTTCAAAAAATGGAAGTCAGTTGAGGTATAAAATGTTGCCGAATCAAAACAAGCTTCATCACTATTGTTAGAACCAAAAGATTGATGAAGACCAAAAAATTGATGATATAAAAAAATCTTTTAATAACCACTAAAAATTTAAAGTCAATTGAGTAAACTTACTCTGCCTGAAGTTAACCAGATTTTTAAGCTAGTAGTCTCTGTCATAATTTAGTTTTCGATTTTACTTCTTCGAACGTTACTCTTGGAAATATTAACTACGTATTTTACTATTCTTGTACTGAAGGTTGTCAAATATTAGTAACGTCCGATTTGGAGCCCTTCACTGTACGTTTTCAATATCTTTCTTTACCTAGAAGCAACTCTTGTACTAACATCCATTCTTATATTTACCATGTTATTTTAACTAATGTTTTAAGCTCCCTCTGTCAGAAATGTACACAGCTAGCTGTTAAGTTTCTTATTTTGCATATTCGTAAGCAAAACGTTGAAAATAAATGTAGATCCTTAAAATGTCATTACGAACGTTAAGCGTTTGGCGATGACTCAATTTGATGCCATTATGATGCAATCGATGATAAAATCTGTTAGCACTTTGATACTTTTAGGAATGCCATATTCTATATTTACCGTCTTGTAGTGTTTTTACACATTTTTTTTGTCGTTATCCTTCGATGGATCATGGAAAAATTTAGGAAGGAAAAGAAAGAAAAATAGTTTTCTAATACTTTTCTGTGCGGATATTTAACTTACTTCAAGTAAAATAGTAATATTTTTAATTGCAAAGTTAAAGATATTTTTCTGTATTATTTTTTCTAAATATTATTAATCTGTATGAATCCATTTTCGAAAACCATCGGAAAATTAACTCATCAACATCATACAGATTGATTTTGACATCCCACTCAGAGAATGTAATTTATTTACATTTTGCTAATTTGTACGTGAAATGTAAATGATTGAACGATTTATTAATTTATATTATAATTCCCACATCAGATAAAATATAAAAGTACTACGATAATACTTCAGGGTTACCAACAATGTTAGGTTATTGTTAAAATAAATTAAAGAGCATAGCAAATAATCGGTCGAGCGTGTACTCTTCGATACTCATTCATCTCTTTAAGGTCATATTCGTACAGTACAGGCACGAGCAATGAAAAGTATACATATATTGACAAAATTCTTATTAAAATTGTCGATGCAAAGATGCGAGTGCTGCCTGTAACTTTAACTGAAAAAAAAAACTCTCTTTCTTAAAAGATTACTTATCGTAAGGATTGTTAAGTTGATGGCATAGTTTGGCTTTCCAAAAGTGTTCGTAAAAACAAACAAAATTCCAATTTAAACAAAAATAAACAAGCTTTGTTATAAGATCGTCTTATCATCAAATTATATCTTCATTATTTATATGTGAACATAAATCCGGAATTTTGAATATTTTGGTGACTATTCAATTTTGAAACAAACTTCGTTTCATACTTTAGTTAGAAACTTAATATATACATTTAATTGCTTGTGGCTGTCCTTATAAATTACAAATGGATATATAAAATGTAGCTAAGAGAATCAGTAATAGAATTACTGAAACATTTATACATAATATACTTCATGGGTACATTCGTTTAAGTATTCGTTTATTTATAGTGGTATGTGGTTGTTTTCGACATATCATCTATATGAGGTAAGTACCAACATACCTTTACGTAGATATAGGTACAAGGTAAAAGGTTCTATCAAGTGATTAAACAATTACGTCAATTCGTATTTCAATGTTAACAATCCTACAAGTATGCTTACCCAGTCGTAGGTGGAATACTTACCTATTTCAACAGATCTGTACGTATAATAAACATGTACCTGAATGATGTTTGTACACGGAGAATACATAGCAAAAACTATTATCAAAATGATATGATTTTAAACTTTTTTTATCACGGACACAAAAAAGAATACAGAGATCGTGAGTACCCGTTCAATTAAAATATTATCAAAATTCTTTATAAACGCAATAGAACTCAAAACAATGATGGTTGGAGTTTTTGTCTGTGCGTTTGTGCGCGCTAATCTCGGAAACTGCTTACGAATGGATGCAGTTTTGAGTGATTTCTTGTAGTAACAGTAACTCCCATTCAATTCTGCATTGGAGCAGCGAGGTGGAATATGCTCTAGAACTTCGTAAAATGATGAGGAGAAATCCCTGCCTTGTGTTGGACCATGAATGTATTAACACCAAGCTGAAGGTTATACATAAATTCAACCCTCTTTCCCATTGGGGTAGGCAGTGACCACTTCCTTCCATTTGCTACGATTCTGACATACTTCTCTCGTTTCATCAACTTTCCTCACTCTTCATATAGGCTTGCCGGTTTAGAGCACTTCTGACCTGACCTTTCTTCAGGACGTCTTCTATCTGATTGTGGAAGGTCCTGATGATTATATTTTTATGTATGATAGATAGAGTTAAAGAGCCATATCGTGATCAATGGTCACTGTCGCCCATAGTCACAGCACTACAAAATTAGTTTGTTACATTTTAGTTTGCATGTTAAGTAAATAGTTAAACTGTTCAGTGGCATTGTGATGTAATGTAATGTAAGGTTGTGTTGCCGACTAACAAATGAAGCCATAGGTTTTGCACTGGGCAGTACTGTTGCTATAAATACATACCTACGTCTGTAACTCTTGACTCAGGTAGGCTAATTAAATATTGTAGTCATTACTTAACGAAGTACTACAATTCCATTTGCTATTTCAGTACTGAAATAAAAAAGGTAAAATTAACTGTTTCGTTCTTTTAAACTTATGTTATGTAGCAAATAAATGTGGCGGATTGATAACTTTGATTAGTTGTAGACAATCAATTGCGTTGGGAACAATGTTGGCGGTCATCGATTAATTAGTATGGTTATTTGAATCGGATTTGTTTCAAGTGTAATTGTAGCCTAAAAAGACTAACATCAATACTTGTCAACGAGATAACCAATTTTTTTTTTTTTAATTAAAATGACTACTTAGCAACAATAACGGCAACATCTGATAACATTTCAAATTAATATAAAACACGAAAAAATAAGTCTTTAGAGTCCATATTGCATTATTTTGGCAATTAATTCTAAATAATATCAACCAAAATACATAGTATACAATTCCGTGACTAAAATAAAGTTGACACTCAAAATGAATGAATATCTTGTAGTCCAATAGTATTTTCTCTTAAATCTAAAATATACAAATATTGTTTGAAATAAAAACATAGCATCGAACATCGAATGCAGAAAAACAGATATATTTTTACTGAAGCGAAGCGCACAGGTTGCTAATAAATCATAATATAATGTTGAAGCAATTTGTAACACTCAAAGTTGCAGTTAAGAGCGAATTTGCTTTGAGCGTTACGCCATGTAAGGTCAATGACTTGGGAGAGATGTCTCGCGTCTCCGTTAATATACTGTATTAAGCTCATAATGCTATAGCAATTAAGTTATCGTTGCAAAATAATTTAAAGTGTGCTAATTTTGCTGAGTGTGCGCAGGAATTGCACGACTTAATTCCCTCATCTCCATTCTACCATCACACGTCCCGACGCACGGCAGGTA
>DWJN01005522.1:0-11409 GCA_018248895.1 Carystus phorcus
CAAAGAGGCTTTCTCTTCTTCTTCTTCTGGACTGTAGTATAGCCGTCTTTGTCCGTCTGGCCACTGGGCACCACACTTTTTTATGAGTATGCCATCCTCTTGCTTGAGTCAGTCACTAAATGACTCTTCATTTTCCGTTTGGAAGCTTAAGAACCAGTACTTTCTTTCTTTTTCCTTGCAATGCATCAGTGATTACTTTTAGTATTGCCAGTGTTCATGGGTGACGACGAATACTTGCCATCATGTGTTTCGACTGCTTGCCGTCGGCTAGTTACTTAAAAATGTATATTACATATGTAAATAAACTATAATAAACTAAATTATATAACAATGTATTCATATTATACCACAGTTAACATCTATTACATTGCAAGTCAGGCAAAGTTCTACAAAAGGCGGTCTTATCGCTAACCCACAGACTTCAGGGTACCCAACTTATAATAAACAACTACTCTTGCTTTAATAAACGAAAAACAATAAAAGTACAAGACGTAGGAAGGATTTAGACCTCTGTGACCCATGAAATAGCATTGAAAATACTTACCGCTATTCAATAAAAAATACTGATACAATTTATTTCATTTACACGCGTCGACAACGCGAGTTATTCAATAATGTCACTTTGCAAAGCAACAGACACTAATAGAATTTGTTACGGTCACAAAGGGGACAATTTGCTCCATTTTCTTTCTTATGTGAGAAAAGTTATTTTTCAAATTTGCCACGCGTCGACGTAGAGTACTACGGAATTATGCGGATACATTTGCAATTAATATAAGACATGAAGTGTTATACACAAAATATTATATATATGCTAACCTTAAATTGTTTGTTTGACTTAATACATTTTGAATCAGCAGCAAAATGAAAATAAGAGGTGAACGTATGGCTCCAATTGACATTTTTGAACGAATGATGTTAAGGATTAATTTATAAAGGTCCAAAAAACAAACTCCTTCATTTTCAATTGTTCAATTATTCATAAAATATATGTATGTACAAATTATTAATGTGGAGTCAGCTTAAAGAAGAAGAAGAAGAAGAAGAAGAAGAAGAAGAGTCAGCTTAAAGAAATATATACATTAAATTTGTGTCCTAGATATCGTGCTTTAATGAATATAATTTTCACAATTTTTTTTTTAATATCTACACGTCAGGACTCACGATAAATGACTTTTGTACACAATGATCGCCGGATGCATTTCTTGTAAAGGATACCTGTAAATATGTATACCCTAGTATGTAGGTTTTAAGATACTTTAAGTAATATAAAGGATGGCTTTAAGAAATTGCTTACATGTTCAACTAAGTTTACAGATTAAATAGAACAGTATTGTGTAACTGATGGACGTGCGTAGTTTCCACCGACTAAATAGTTTGTGAAGCGTCTTGGGCACTTCCACTTTGTAGCTTGATACCTAATTTCCCAAACTAAATTAATAGCGATATAATATGCTACTCGTAAACTAAACACACAAGACGAACTTTGGCAACCACGCTCTTATAATATATTATGCGGTTTGAAGTAACTAGTGGATTACAGGTTAGACAACTCAGAACGATCATTACGGTTCTGATAGCCTTGTAAAGGTGGTAAGTATGTGCAGAAATATTCTTTTGATAATTCTTCGAACTTAGCTTAGACATGTGCTCTCTATGATAAGATTGTAAATAGGAAAAAAATGCTTCTTTAAATTCTTTGCCATTTCGTCTTCCGGGACCACTTGTTATGGAATCAGTAGTAGCGACAAAAAGAAAGAGAAGTGTCATGAGATTTTAGACGCGGATAAATAATATATACCTACGACCGTACATACAACAGAATAACCTGTTGTTGACACAGAAATTCAAACCTATTTATGGAATGTTTAATAAAAGTATAGAAAAGATTTTCTGACACGAATGTCATTTGTAAACGTTTTAGAAAGGTTTTTATTTAGGATTTTTTACGTAAACAGCCGATATATGAGCAGACCAGCCACGTGGTAGTAAGTGGTCACCATCATTGACACCATCAACATTACTAGCATCAACGATGCATTATCGCTAAAACGAAAAAAAAACAAAAGGTACGACGGCGGGTGATTAGTATTCATAATCCCACTGAATCACGACAGAAAGTGTAAACAGTTTCATGTCGTAAAACCACTTATGTGTTTCGTATAGTTAGCAAACGCTGGCTCGAGTTAATTAACGATAAACCGAGTTAAAGTTTGGATGCAGCCAGGAGTTAAATAGGTAATCGCTTCATAAGCGGCTTACATGTATCGGACTACACATTAAGCTTTTGCTTCTATTTGTAATCATAAGTTGATTTTCTGATGGATGGATATTCAGTTACCGAATAATAATGAAAGGGGCGCAAAGTTCTGAACAGATAACACGACTAGAGTGTGAGATAACCACATGTACATCAAATTTTGAAAAATTCAGAGTTAAAGTGTACATCCACCGTCTTATATGTTTGTGGTACGGTTTGTTATATTTTTATTTATGAATTGGTTTATTATATTTTTACATTAAAAAGCATTACGAATCTAATTTATTACGATAATGTTGAATATTTAATCTATAACGCGATTCAAATAGGCATGCCAAAATAAACTAATTAAGAAACGGTCTTAATGAAAATGTTTGCAATGTCATACAACACAAACTCTAGTTGTTCCAACTAGTAACAGAGTTCGACAACTGCCTTCCTCGTTTCTTTGCCATTCGACACTGGTGCCGCGTGGTGGAATAAGCATCAAACTTGGCCAATTACGGAATAATTTCTAAGTATGCTCCGTAGTGCGCCCTGAAAGTTTAAGTTTGGAAAGTATTTTAATATAGCGAACATTTAATTTTATGGGTCGGGGTTTGTGTTAAAGTAGGTAATAGTGAAAAATTATTGATTAACTTGTTTGCATTTTTAATTTCACGCAGTCACGAAGTTGTACACTGTTGCAAAACACCAGTTATTTATAATTGTTCTATTAAGTTTGTTCATAAATTATAAAACAGACAAAAAATACAGTTCATAATATAGGCAAAGAGCTTCGAACGAGCAATAAAATGCATACACTATCAAGTTTCTAATTAATATAAACGGCAGTGAAAAAGCAGTACAACCTCGCTTATTCATTTTGTGTAAAGTAGTAATGTGTTTATATTAATTATAAATAAACTTATCAACGTACATATACATTTGATTGCGTGTGACTGTACAGGTGTTTTCTTTGTTACAACAATAAGTAGGTATATAAAATTAAACTATACCTAACTATTAGTTATGGTTTTTAAGGTAATGGGAACATTTTGTTTTAAATATTTTGGCGACCAGTGTGGCATAATCTTCATCAAGCTGGATCGTCATTCGAAAGGGTTTGATTCCCAGTAGAAATTTTAATGACGAGTTTAAATTTCTATTCTGTACTTGTGTGTTGTCCATGGCACCTACAACACAGGAAATCGTAGCTGAAGCTACGAGCTTATAGCATTTAAAAAAGATATGGTTTAGTTATAAAAAAGTTTAAGGCGGTCTCCTTAAATATTAAATAGGACTGTTTAAATATTCGTATGTCATTAATAAGTCAAAACAAATAAAAAAAAATATTCGAAGTAAAAAAAAAAACAAAAACACTTTTAAAAAATCAACTACGCCGTCGCTTCAACAAAGCCCTACGATGTACCATAAAGCATAAAGTTTAGCATAAAGAGCGGTTACAAATTCTATATAAACCTTAGCATAGTCTTTCGTGTAACAATAGTTAGTGTCGTGACTATATGGTATACAATATTCAGAAAGCCTTAAACAGGCCGCCCCATCGTGTTACACTTGACAATGTAATATCGAATTTTACGTCAACGATTACATTTATGCGCTATATCTGGGTCAAGTTCATAAAAAGTTCACCTCTATTAATTGTTAATACTTTGACTGAATTGGGCATCAACGATAAAACATAATTAAATGTTAAAAATATCAATTAATAGCTATCAATTTTAATATTGTTTACTTCGAACGAATACAATAATAGATAATAAATAATAAAAGATTAAGGATACAATTATGTTATGACAGTTATGACAGTAATATAATAATTTGTCTGGATATCCCAAACGAATATGTGATAGGAGATAACACATGTGCTCCTAAGGGAAATTACAAGCTCCCATTACTGACGTTACTTATAACTGAAACATATATCTTTTCTTAATGTCATAGGTGATAAAAATATAACCATCCCCGCTGAGTGTGTAATTGTAATCTAAAATTGTTCTGTACCTACATTAAAAGACAGAAAAAAGTGTGCAATTTAAATTCCTTATTTAAATATTCCTAGCGTTGAAGTCTATCTACGCGATCGACAGTTAAATAATTGCGGGCGCGGTCGGTACTTGAAATCTTGACCACTAATAGAAAAAAAATTCTTAAAGGTTTCCGTGCCTTGGAGGGCACGTTAATACGACAGTCCCAATTGTTATCGTAGATAGCAGTCGTTAAGCCACGTCGCAGACCTTCGGGCGGCATAAAAACTTACGACACTTGGGTTGGGCACTAACCCCTCCACCAATTTGCAGCGGAGCAGCGTGGTTGGAGTACGCTCTACACCTCCTTAGTGGCAACGAGGGACCCGTGGTTAATAGTGGGTCATTAAAAGGTTGACGCCATTTCTAGCATTTAGTTCTGTAATACTCATGTGTCTTTTACGCGGCTATTCCATGTTTCGCCAAAATAAGTTCCATCACTTTTTTTATTGTCTAAGATGTAAATGTACATATGTATATTATAATTGAAATGAAATAGAATAACTACTTAATTTAATAAATTATTATTCTTTACGATATGTCGTGAAATTTTCTTCATCGTTTCTTCTCAATGATAAAGCACCTCTGCCATATTGTTAGAAGTTATAAATTAAAACTGACGTGAATTAATGTATTGACAAAAGAGCTATTTAATTAATGATTGTTTCTGTATTTGATTTTGAGTTCGCTGTAATTTTTTTTTTGATTCGAATGTAGCAAGCGTTTATGTGATAGACGTTTTGCTCGCATAATTAATATTATTTGTGTCGAGATGTGTCATAAACACGAAATTCGAGACACAGCTGGAATATGTCACCATCATTATTGTATGTACAATTTATCATTATTATAATTAATGAGAGGTTAACGCCTGTCATATTTGTACTCAACAATAATATTGCTTTATAACTAGACATTCGCATTGTAGTGAAAGCTCAACTTTAATTAATTTGTAAAAGTCTATTTTAAATTTAAAATACTGTTTCATTTTGTTTATTTCCTAAATGTATTAGTTACACATCTGAATATTTACTATTCCAATCCGTCGCGGTGCGCATAACGAATGACGAAGCAAATCGCGTTGTACGAACTGGCGATAGTTCACAAAGATGCAAACTGCTTCCTTCTTTATTGGGAACTCCTCTCCATCTATTTCTTCATGTCAAAGCAGGTGATCTGTTGTCTTTGGATGTCTACTCACAAAACCCGCGAGCCGTCGACCCAGCATGTTGACCTAATTAAAAAATAATCCTATGAAGCTGTCAACAGCCGGCGAAATTGGCGGGTTGGCAGCTTTAGTGTACATTTTCCGTTATTCTTTATTTATCCTGGAATTGAAAGTGAAATGTTATTTTAGGTGTTTCGGTACTTTTTGGATTGTTTGTTTAGCAACGCATCCGTGGTGACTTAGGGTTTAGTGATGCTAATCAGTGATGGGGACCACTAACCATTAGGTTAGGTTAGGTAATGTTTGATTGCACGTTGTTGACTGCCTTCAATCATCAATGGTCCCCTAGAGCGCACAAATCTTTGCTCATAACTAAAGCCTAGAGTTACCACGCCGCTCCAACGATGGTTTGTGGATTACGTTATTGGCTATTTACATAAAAAAAATCTGGCAACTGAGAAAATTTACATATTAATACGAATAATATGAATTGGTCGAGTGCAGTTATTTGCATAAAAAAGCAATTTCCACTTGTTTACTATTCGTAACTTTATTAGGTCGATTTCGTTTGTGGTTACACTGTAGATTTATTTTTTCACTTACTTTGTATTTGTATTGAACGAATTTGAGTTGATTGTATTAATAAATTGTTTACATAAGAATTGTTCAACGGTTTTATTCAATTGTGTTCATGAAAGAACAAATATAAAGGAATTGTTAGAGAAACATAGGTAATTGGATACATTTGGTGAACAAAAGTTGAATAATTATTTGAAATATGCCACGGTATTGGAGCTTGTACAAATAAATATAACAAAAGTGAGAAAGGAGATGCTATCGCAACTTGTAGGTACAGTCAAGAACTTGTGGATATAATCTTTCACTAATACTTTTCAACTTGTTTCCTTTGTTTTATAGAAGCGTTTGAAAGAACAGGAAAATTGTCTATGAATATAAGTTATATAAATTATAACGTGATATTTCAACGATTTACATGATTTTATAATTAGCTCATCGTGGTTTGTAGTTTTGTACGTATTTTTTATCTATAATACGTACACTTCGGTTTGATTTTGTTCTCCAAATTGCAATTATTTGTATGAATCGTTCGCATAATAGATACACGATTAATGGTCACTCATACTGGGTTAAAAATATCTGAATACCTGAATACGTGAATACCCCTCACAAAGTAAATATCATATCGTTTTCGTGGTCTTCATTTGAGTTAGGTACTTTCTTTCCTAATAGTTATTGAATCAACGTTTTATGAAGCACTATTCATTAGTTAAAATGATGCGCAAACTGAGATACTGTAACTTCTTGTTTGATACTGGCAACCAACCGTTATAGAGTATTTTATATAAATTAGTTATTGCTGCCATATTTTTGCAGCCTACACTTGTTTATTGGATACATGGAAGAACACTTTGGATACATATTGACATTATACACGTCTTTGTTTGATACTTTCTGAACTTTGTAGTGGTAAACGAAAAGCTCCGCTATAAAGACATTTTTAAACTCCACTTGTGGCATATCTGATCACTCATAGGAGCTAGCACAGAATGGCGGCGCAACATTAAATCATTCACAACAAATTATGGTTACAATTGTCTGGAAACTCTTGATACTAAATGTCTGCCCCAAAACTAACGTCCAAACACACCTATACTTACACTTTCAACGAAAATGGCATCTAAACTTCTATTGCAACCGAGTCTTTAAAATCAAGTTAAGTTTCACCGGTCACTTCAGAGCGCACGCCAGGCTCTAACAGCAGGTCGTTTTAGACGGATGCGTATTAGAAAACAGCAGCCTTACTTGTTACAAATAAGTGCTAGTATTAATTTCTAAACAAAGATTGGAAAGAAATTTTAACTTGAATAGAGGCAAACTGTTTCTAACAAAAGATTAGTAGCCATATTACCATAAACAAAGCAAAACAGCAACTTCTTTCAAGGTTGCCATATTAGATTACATACTATGCTTGTAGATTTACTGTAGAGTATTTTATTTAGATTACCTAGTCGAAAATACAGGGTACATCGTACCTATACCTATTCGTTACAGAGGGTAGTTTGAACCTTGTACGTCTTTGTACTCTGGTCAAGAGTGAAAAGGCAATTTGTGGCCAAGCGCGCTTGACAAATTAACTTGTTACTGCAAACTTGAATACGCTTTTACACCCACTTATCTGATGCAGATAAATATCTAAAGTAAAAATAAAATAGCTGAATAATCCCCTTTTTAAATATTCTAAAAAGGATTCGTTTTATGTATAATAGAAATTTTTAGGAAAGTTTATATTGACATTAATAACATTACTATTAATATTGACGTATGATAACAATTTGTTAAATATAGGAACCGGGTATGCATGAGTGAGTGAGTGACAGATATATTGTAGAGATCATATGCTAGAATGAGAAAGATGTTTGTATCCAACCAGTAGAGGTCAATAGTAATGTCCAAGTACAGTCTGGAGCAGTGAAATGAAAACAAGTTTCGAATTAATATAATCAATCACAGTACAATGAAAGACAAGGCAAGCTTTGTTTGGAAGGTATGTACACATCAAATTGTTTCAAAGTTATGTATACATTGATTTTGAACTTTTCCATCGCGGAAACTCAACATTTTAATTCATGGTCTCTGCGTTGTATCTCTCTATATTATATCTGTGTATACAGAGATTGGGAGTACCCCCTATAATTGAAATGTTATATATATATTTTTATAGACTCATGTTTATTAGAAACTTGTATTAAAACATAATTCGTCTATTTTCTTTTCACATTGTGTAGCCTAGATATAAGTGGCCCAAAGTGGTTTTCGTGAAAAAATTCCAAGATTTCGTACTACTAATAAAATGTAAAGCTTATCAGAGTGCTAAGTGACCTTGAGACATACTCATAAATAACATTATCATTGCAATTGCAAAGGTGATTTGTCCATTTTTATAGCCTTACCGTTATTTTCTAATGGTATTGCACTATGATTTATGAAACCGACACGGTGATATCAGCCGCTGATGATAAATCTATTTAAGACATTAGGTTAATGCGTCAGCAAAGCCTTGGATATTACTAATGTTGAGTGTTGACCAATTACCGTAGGAGGTATTTGTCGAGTAATAACATAAAAATGAGACATCACAACCACTATTTACATTTATCGATTCAAATCCATAAGGCTTTTCAATTCTAATAATGGAATTATGTCTTATTCGGCAATCGAATCTTACAATTCTTCATTCGACAAGCAGTGTATCTATCAAGAGGACCAATTTAAACCAAAGGCCAAAACTATCGTAACAGACTATGAAACTGAAAAATACATATGTAGTAGGCGTAAACATAGAACCTGGATTATTAACCATTCTTAATAAACAATGACAACAAGTACTTGTAAATATCAAAATCGTTCAGTAACTGTACTATCAAAGTTAACGTTAAAATTTCCGAACCACGAATCGAAATTAACATTGAAAGGCATGTAAAAGCTGTGAATTACTTCCATTTCTATATTTAAGAAGTGTAATCGATCGTATAATAATACACTTCGATTCCAACCAAGGGGCATGTCAAGGCTAGCACAAAACGGAACGTTAATAATATATTCAGGCACAATATAGTTGAAAGATGAACCATGGAATGAATGACAAAGGAGACCTTGAATAAATTGGGCGGGCGGCGCTGTCTTTGTCAGTTTAATTAAGTCTAGATATAGTAAAGGTATTCAAACGCGAAATAGTCTAACGGCTTGTCTATCATACTGATCGAATACACTAAATTACGTGTGGTCAGCAATTAGTTGAATAACGAATAGTGGCAAAATTTCGTAACCATTTCTAAAGATGTAAGTTCTTGCGATGTTTTTCCGACAACTAAAAATATGTATTTTAGTTTATAAACGTAAATAATGTAGTTACAATAGATGAATTGAGAAACTACTCCCTTTTTTGAGATAGGGTGAGTGGAAGGGAGATGACACATGGATTAAAAAGATACAAAATGGCACTCTCCTGCGTGTAGGCTATCTTCTAGAAAATAAAAATAATGAAGGACACAATGGAAAGATAAATTTATATAAATTTGAATTTATGCAAATCGTAAGCTTCTCACACAAGACTTCCTTTTAGAATTCTTACTTTAAACTTTTCTAATCGGCACAAATTATAATACTTATTAGTGAAAAATTAGTAGACTTTAGATACGTCAAAAAAGAATATTTTTGTTACTTTGTAGAATATAGACGAACACTTGTAACTCATAAAATAATTTGTTGAAGATCGAGTCGCGACCTTAAAGTAACAAAGTTTGGTGATAACAACGTTAATTACATCTATTGATGATGTACATCTTATTCAATACAAGAGGGCCGTGTTTTGAACTATTTAACTCAATTTAAACTTTAACTACTTCTGCGTCTATTTTATGACTGAACCATTAAAGTTTGAGGATGTAAAATGACTTTAGTTGGTAAGAAAACGACTGAGTTTACCGAAGAATTACTTGTACCTAGATTTTCTTAATGAGGTATTAAAATATGCAACATTAATGTAATTAAAATATTAAGCGTTAGATGTCCTTTTACTGTAGTCAGACACAACACAGTGTAGATCCATTTTCTCCGGTAATCATTAAACAATCATGATTTTCATTATATCTTTGTTATTTGGTAGGTAATGACAATTTTTTTTTAATTCATTATATTTATATTAGACTGTTTTGTATTGTAATAACATAGAAAATTGTACGATCTCGATATACAATTAAGTAAAGTAAAAAAAAATGTTTAAAATTTAAAATAATTAGCTGAAAATACCATATACTATTTTAAAAAATCATTGTTTAAATTTTTAAACATATTGTATAAACACTTACACAATTTATTAAACCCACGCACATAATTAAAAAAAAAAAACATCTCTACTTATGTCATAAGCTAAACATCAAAAACCTTAGCTAGCATCTAAACATGGAACCTAAAACTGGCATCTGAATTAATTAAAATTAATAATAGGATGCTTTTGTTATCTTTACACAACAGTTCATAAGCCATTCAAACTGAAACAAATGCTTTTGTGACGTGTTCGAGAGCTTCCCGGAGCCTGACGATTGTAATTATATTTTTTGTATGAACTACTATAAAACTACAATAAAACCAACACACTAATAGAGTAGTTGACTAATTTAGCATCTGCTTTTTGTAGATAGAACATTAGTTATCATGAAAAAAGTTAAATAACAACGAAAAACATCAATATTTAAATATAATTCGACAAATAAATATCATTTTCAAATTTCCCCCTAAATTGATAATAATGTATATCGACCATATTTAATTTATTGTGAATCATTTCGTTTAAACAATGAGGTAATGTTACCAATAATTGATTTAACATAAAATATATTAAATTAAGATTAGTGTTTACATAACCTATCACTTCAATTCGATAACTAAATCCAACTACGACATGTGTAATATGTAGATTTATTTTTATTAGTAAAGTAAAGGGGTAGTAAACCTCTATAACGAACATTATTCAATTTGATTAGCATTTACTGCAGGTATATAAATATTGAGCCGGAATATTTTATATAATATTCTAAGAGAGTATTCGGATACCGATATACGACCCCTAAAATGTGTATGAAAGAGTTATTCAATAAGTGTTATTGCGCATTTTTATTTCATGATGATTAGATTAATATTTTCTATCGAGAGTAATGGAAACGTAATATATAGGATAGTTGACCCCAGCACACTTTGTTTTGCTTTTGCCATATAAATTTTTATTTTTTGAAATATTTTGATAAACATAAAAATTGTTATAGTGGGTTAACCTTAAAAGTTAGACATATGCTGACACGGACTTTTATTTAGATCTTTTAGAGGGGAACAATTTTGTAATACATGATTTTTGAGTAACTTTCACCGTTTAC
>DWJN01005523.1:0-11409 GCA_018248895.1 Carystus phorcus
TATGCATATTACTTGTACATACACGATGTTTCACATCTGCCAGGCGTCCCATGACGGCTCACATTTTTTTTTATTTATTAACAGATTTAAATGAAAAAACGCCAAATATTAAGTATAGCCTATCACAATATAATCCTGAAAACTGCATTCAAATAGGTTAAGCCGTTAGCTTGCACAAACATACAGGCAAATAAACAAAAAACATTGTTTTGGCTTCTTATGCGTATATAAAGGCCTCCATAAGAATTTTTAAATATATTTTCCATGTAGAGACAGCGATGGGTTACAGTTTTATTATATTTTAGAATTATAATTCTAAATCGTATATAATTTATTGTAAAATCAGGGAACTGAACAATAACTTTTTGTCAAATTCCATGCGAAGTCGCGGCACAGCTAGTAGACAAATTTAAGACACCTTCTGTATGAAAATAGGGCAAGTCAATAATAATAATAATAATTTTATTTATTTCCTCTTCAAAATACAGAACATGTAACAAAGTAAGATGCGTCAATATATATTTTTTTTTCAATAATTATCCCCGCGTTCCGAATTACGCTTACAGCGCTCACGATGTTTATACTGCTAACGCGAGGTCCGATTTATTGATCGCGCTGACGGCTGTTTGCAGTGTTAATGATTCGGACCACTTTAAACATAACCTAACCAAAAAATTTTTGACTTAAACTTGAGTAGAGTATGCGGTGTAGCAGATGAATATGATGATATGTGGAAGATATATTAGATATTTTAATATACATCAATATAACTTATTATTAATTAATATATTAAACATTAAAAAAAACACATCAGTTCAAATAAATGGCGGGAAATAATGTCAATGCTCACGGTGCTAACGATCCGACCCGTGAGCACTGTGAGCACTAGGTTATGACGTAACAAGTGACGTCATAGCGTTCACAATGCTAACCGTGAGTGTAAAAGCATGAATCGGACCGCGCGTCAGCACGCTGAGCGCTGTGAGCGCAATTCGGACCGCGGCCTAATGATTCGAGCGAATGAGCGGTTGTAGCAGAAAAAATTATGTTTCTTTTTTAATTTATTTTGAAATGTTGTAGGTCCTTTTAGAATCGATCTAACATTATTTACAGAACTTAGCCTCATTTAGATTTCAATCAATTCTTTTATCAGAGATGTCGGCAATCACGCCATATAATATTGAATTTGGCTTTCATTTTCATAATTATGTTTTTCATAATTACAATTTTAACAATATTAGTTATTAAAGTAAGGTCAAGGATATTCTTTACAAGTACGTTAAGTAGGTATACATAAGCTGGATATATAAGAGTATTGTGTAGTTTGCAAATAACCTCAAATTAAAGTTCTTTTAAATATTTTAATTAATACCGTGAGCGAAAGTCAGATTAATAATTCATGCAATAAATATAAGTGGGAGTACCAACATGGAACCTTGAACGTTAGGGTGCGGGCAGATCTCTGCGGCGCTGCGAATGTTCTATACTTATGTTACAGCGATTTATGTGTTATTAAACTCACATGGTGCACAGTAATGCACACTAAGCATATATAGCTTTCATTCATAATGTGCACGATAAAAGATTGTCCAATGGCAATATTTTTTGATAAACAAACTCTTGCCGTCATACAATGGAAACAAGTACCATCTATTACGAAGGATGATGTAGCTTGCCAATTACACTTCGGTACTTAAAATAGGATCCAAAGTGAAATACCTATTCTAATTAGTAAGTAAGGATTTTGTTTATGTTTATATAAAGAATAAGGAAGGAACCGAATGTGATATCGTTATGTGACGAGGTGAGAGGAAATACCTAATAAGAATTGGTCGTCATAATTTAAGCAGTGGGGGAATCTATTATTATTTTGTTCTATTTTGTAAAAATTCAAAAAAAGTACAAGGAAAAAATGTACAGAAATATGTTTGGGAAGTGACAACTGTTTAATATTAGCTTTTGTCGTTGCTACATCAATACACAACTTACATAGAGCTTTTTATTTAGAAGATATCATCGTATCACTTCGTAAGAGTAGCAAGTTACCACATCAGGAAATAATTCGTAACACATATTATACTTACTCTTATTTCACGTAAGACGCTCACGTAACGTTTTCGCGAGGAAGCTGCTAGCAATACATAGATAGTAGTAACACATGTGTGCAGGTCCTGAGTTTTTCCCGAACAACGTAATATCTACTAAGCCATTTAACATTGTAATAGTTGCTTTGAATCTCTATTTGGGGTGTTCAATAGCTGCTGCTGATTGTTAAATGTATGATGTCATATGTCGAGGTATTTTTTTTCTTATTCTTTTGATGTAATGGAGAGCAAGATTCTCTAGTCGCACGTGAACAAACGCAATTGCGACGCAGCAAATAGTCAGTATTACCCTTATAGTTACGTCATATTGAGTATGTTTCAAACGTAAGTGTATTACTTCCACGAGGGTGTTTGAAATTTTAATAAAAATAAAAGTATCTTTACTACAAAGACTATACCTTTACGTACATAACAAATAGTTCTTAATTTACTACCTACTTGTAAGCGTTTTATATATAATTTGGTTATGTAGTTTTTTTAAGAATGGTTTAGAAATGAACATAGGACTAGATGGTAAATTACCCATAGATATCAGAAACACTCAAGGTACCACAACCACGATGTCTTTTACCTTGTAAACCGATTATATATATAGTTCTTCGATATTAAGTGATAAAAAAAAATTATAACCATTGTAGATGGTAGGTAAAAACAAGATTCAACCAGGCATTCTGCGCTTTGCATTTTGCAGCTTTAGAACGTTTTCTTCACATCCTGTATAGTTATAATTATAATAAAAAGCTGGGGGCAATTATTTCAGTTCGACCTTACCTGTCATTGCTGTTTAACGTCTTGTTAACTTTTTTTATCAAGTTTAAAACAAATAATAAAATGCAAGTTAGTGGCACTAAAAAAGACCATGTTCGCGAAACCTATCGAACTTTAGCCCCGTTAAATTATATGCTGAAGCTTGTCGGATTAGGTTCGGACTTCGCAGACGTAAAACCGAAGAACTGTTGGTTGATTACTAAAAATATTTTAAGAGCGTCAATATTAGCTATTATCGACTGCTTCACATTGTTTTACAAAATAAGCTATCTCAGAAGTAACGTATCTCCTTCAATAAGGTACACTGATTACGTACAGGTGGTCTATGACTTCGCACAATACGTCGTAGATTTATTTTATGTTCGCAAATATGGGCCTGTTTGCTGTGAATATATTAAACAGTATGAGATTATTGATAGAATTCTTGTTACAGTGAATTATTGCACGTTTACCAAAAAGCTCTTGATGATAATGGGATTTTTCTGCGTGTTATGGTTATCGAGCTCCATTTGTGATTTTGTAGCATGGGTTTTAGGCTATGGTTGGGAAATGGCATCTATTTATTCATTGATGTATATATTTCTCCTTATTAAAATTCTTACAACGTTAGACCTGACATCGCAAATAATGCATATTGAGTGTCGATTACGTGCGATAGGAGATCTGCTGGAAACCTATTGCAATGCTACAGAATCATGCTCTCCATTACTTGAGAGAAATAAGAAAAAATGGCTCGACATAAGAGGTAAAGTTGACGATCAGCAGACTTCGAACAATCCAAAGAGAGAGTTGCAATTGGTTGTTGATTATCACGATGTTAAGTGGCTCAGTAGATGTTACCTGCTGCTAACGGAACAAGCCGCATTTGTTAACAAAATGTATGGAACACGAGTAAGTTCAAATTATATCATTAATTATTTACTCATTTATCCAGATAACTAAGAGGAAACTAATGATTGTACCTTATGTAGTAGATATTCACCAATACAAATCATTTAATAATGTTTCATAATTTATTAATCGAAATTGGAAACTTTTTTGCTGAGGTTTTCTTTGAATTGAAAACTGTTTAGTGTCGATTGTGATGCAAATTGCATACATTTTTCAGATATTATTAAACAGTTTGAGTCTACTCATCGATATGGTAAGATTTACGAATATCGCAGCAAGAATCTTAATCGGATCCCAGGTAACTATGGCCACATTTTGAATACATTGTGCGATGTGATATGATATTTATATTAATCATTTGCCTTAGACGCAATTGTATTTGCTTTTTTTCTGACATATTCTCGAAGACTTTATGACGTGGACTCAGGTGGTATTAGCAAAGAAAAAAAAATAAAGTGGTGTTCATTAATTATCAGACGTCCCGTATTTATTTTCGTCTGCTTTTCAAATTGTGAAAAATATAACTTTTATTTTTTATTTATATTTTTTCTTTTTATTACAGAAGACAAAGTATTATTCCGGATACGTCCCAGTAGTGTCTAGTATCATGAGGTTGTTGACATGTGCTGCAGTTCTAATGAGTCTTGTCAGGCACTGCGAACAAGTTTATAGACAGAGAGAAAGAATTATGGACATCATATATAACATGCTTATCATGAAAACTCCTAGTATGATATTTTTTTTATTTTTTACTAAAAAGTCATATGTCGCTTTATAGAGGTACGGTATATTTGAAATGAATAGGTTATTCCATTTAAAACTATATTTCATA
The DNA here is from genome assembly GCA_018248895.1 of Carystus phorcus. Taxonomy (NCBI): domain Eukaryota; kingdom Metazoa; phylum Arthropoda; class Insecta; order Lepidoptera; family Hesperiidae; genus Carystus; species Carystus phorcus. The sequence continues at coordinate 4,597 of DWJN01005523.1, forward strand.
ACGTAAAGGCAATTTCATCTTCGGTAATCCTTAAGCTTCAGCCTCTCGAGATACCCTATGCTGAATAATGGACAAAGCCAACAGCATCCAATTCGTCCCATCGAAGTGGGTTTGGGTTTTGTACCAATCAACTAAATACTAGTGACAAATGCTCCGTGGTATCGTTCTTTACTTGCCTGGTTAATCATAAACCTTTTAAAACTATTTATCAAATTACCTCTTGCCTCTTACCGACAACGGTATATTTTTTACTATGTTTATTTTCGTTTCTACGAGGAAAATCCTGTCACGCTGGAAATAAAGATAAAGTATGGCCTTAATTTTTACTTTGATCTCTTAACCTTTTTTTCAGATGAGGATCTGAAGACAGCAATTTCTGAACTTCGTGACCTTATTCAAGCTCGACCGATCAACTTCACTATGGCGAACTTCTTTCGGCTTGACTACTCACTATTAGCGTCTATTGCTTCTGTAGTCGTTACATACTCTATCATATTATTGCAGTCGATTAATTAAAATAGCAACGTTAATTTGAATATTAATGTTTTCAAGCTTTTGTTGTTAGTTGCAATTGTAATTCTGATTCTCTTATTGTATATAAAACAGTTTGGCCGCTCTTTTTAGATTTTATTTAAATATTTAATAACAAATCTCAGAAGAGAATGGTTAGTGGTAGTATGTCAGTAATAAACTGGCAGTTAACCAATGAGTAAAAAAATAAGTGAAGAAATATGTACCTATATCACAGCCAATACAATAAAAAACTATTTCACGCCTTTGACAATTTTTTTTAGTTGTAAATGGTGTCACAAATGTCGTTATGCCACAATTTTTTTTAATGAATTATGATATAAATAATTTTGTTAAGAAAACTACTAATGTATTATAATTCGTGATAATTTTGCCACTGTTGTGAATAATACAGTCATATTTCACTGCTATAACTTTCTAAAAAAAAAAACATTTTTTTATTTGTCACGAATAATTAAGTACAACATTATATTAGTCTGTGATTGTATAGTAACACTTGTTGGTCACGAAAATTATACACGTGATGATTATCTACTGAGGCATGTAAATGACACTATAATTATAATAAATATAATTAAATAATAAATGTTTATTATGAAACTGTATCTCTATCATAATAATATATTCGCACGATTTAATTCTCATCTAATCTGGTTTAGTCTACTCGATTAGGTGCATTAATTATAGAAAAATCCCTTCAATAAGTAGAACTCTATGAGAAAAAATTTCTTGGGCGTTTCCGTGTTTCGAACGGCACGTTAAGCCAACGGTCACGGTTGTTATCGTAAATTACTGTCGTCAAGCTATGTCGGTGGCATTTGGGCGGCTTAAAAACTTGCGACCTTTGGTTTCGATTAACACCTAACCACTCCACCGATCAGCACCGGTGACCTCCTCAGTGATGAGAAGAGACTCGTGCTCAGTAGTGGGTCAGTCTGGGCAATTATTGGGCTGAAAGCATAAGTAGGCACTTCAATGTATACACTGTAATGGTGGGAAATTGTAAAAAGAAAATTAAATTCCATATCATTCATTATAAAACAGAAAATACTGCCCAGAAAACAAAGAAATGTCTTACTCATAAAGCTATAGTTTTAGATAATTTTTAAACCCTGATACAGGTTCCCAATAAAGATATATTTATCTATTGAATGTCAGCATAAAATATACGCATTAGTAGTAATATCTTCCTGATAACAACTATCAAATCAGATAGTCCATCACTGACAAGTGTAGCGACCAAACGTGTATTTAACAAAATCCGTTTCGATGGTGAACAAAAAAATATTTTTTTAGTATATTAGTTATACTTACTTGAGTGTGTGAGTGAGTTGTTGCGATGAAGGGATCAAAAAGTTATGATATAAACAAAAAACTTGATTATGAAGGGGACAAAGAGAGGTAGGGTAACACCAATTATTATATTTATATAACTTACCTTAATAATAATTATCTTTCTTAATTTTAAAGGTGCTCAATGAGAATGTTTGCAGAAGTTATAAAATAATTTGTTACATTGACCTAAAGGTTTACACTCTATCCTATTTCTTATCTTCGTTTTGGTAATACTTCTAAAATAATTATACTCAGTAGATAATATGTCGGGTACCTATTGGCAAAATATGACGCCCACACAATCTTATATTTTTCAGATGCAGTAAATATTGCGCAGATGTTCAGTTAAAAATAGCTCTTCAAACGATTCTTACCGTATTCATAAAAACATTATGTTCCCGTAACCTTGTTAGATTACCAATAAGTAGATCAAACCGAACACACATTGAGAATTTCTGTTTATTTTAAATAGATTTAAAAGAGAGTCCCTAAAAGAAATATGAACTAGAATCTCGTGTATTACGTTGGGTAATAGAGCGAAATGTATTTACGAGATTAGCTTATAATGTATGCACGAATAGGAATATAAAAATTCATACATGAGGTACTTACTGCGATAATACTGAAACGTCATGAAAACATTAATGTTTACCTACAATCAATAAAAGCTATTACTTTGGTCTATAAATGGTTGTAATACAAATTGTTACTTATAATAATAGATATTACAATTTACTATTAATAAAATTGTTATTAGGTCTGTTATTATTAGTCCATGTAATGTATTATTCAATTACTACTAGTATATCGTAATTTTTTCTATTACGTGTACTTGGGTATACACAATTGTCAATAATTATGTAAGTGAATCATATTACATTAATTTTACCTTGAAACTCCTTAATTATATTATGGATAAACATCTGTATTAAAGTTCATAGAAGGACAAACCCGATGGTTAAGAGCTTTTAGGTTAGATTAGGTTACTGAAGTTAGCCAATAATTAAATAATTCACTAGAGTAGATTTAGGCAGGTTAAATAAGTAATTTCTGCGACGTCAAATTTCATTTTTTAATCAACCGTGTCCAGTTATACCCGACACTTTACATGAAATATCTAACAAATGTTTAATCAATACTATTCAATACCCTATGTTCAACAGAATCAGCTGGAAATACTAAAAATAAATATGAACATGACAAACACTTCAGCAAATCGTTTCTTTCAACTAATTAAACCGCTACTGTTTGTTTCTATTGAAGCAATTGCTGGCGACGACTCGTATGTCAATTCATTTATTGTCGTTGTTCAATGAATAACGTGCGTTTGTAGTTTACCTATAGATATTTTGAGCTTAATAATCATTTAATCACCTCAAGATATCAGATGTCCAATACAATTACAACTTCAATTTTAAGAGATCTGTGAGGTCGTAACGTCGTCATGTTGAATATCCCGATTTTGTCTAGATTTTTTTTTTCAGGAGAAACGATTAAACGATATCGTACGAACAATTTTTTTTAATTAATTACTTATACTAAAGTAGACATATCATTATAATTTACTAGCTATCACCAACACCAGCTCACGCTACCCTGAAGCAACGATTACCATACAAACGCTTCTTTTTCCAATTTTCATAGTAATTTTGGATTAATAGATGATATTAAAATACTCCATTGTTACGATACTCGTACAAATATTTTTTTAAGTCGATTCATAATCAATCTCTTTTCGTGTTTTACAGCCTTGTTATACTAAAGGTAGTAGAATATTTTTATAAGCTCAGTAGATAGTATTTGGTTTACACATTGAGGATAAAATATTGATCAAATAATACGTCTACCTTATCTCTTATCTCTGGTAGTATCAAAGTTGTTAATAGTGTTTTCATAAATGCATAGTTAAAAAATAAAAAAAGACAACCTAAATAAATAATATACAATCAAGCAACTTAGGAACATTTATTATTGAAAATCGTTTATTTTTTAATTTAATATTTGTATAGGTACTCATTTTTATAAGTAAGAAAACTTTGTCATTTTTTATAATAATACAATTTTTTCAACCTGTAAAGCAGTTTAAATAGTAGGCAGACGGCCCAGAAAGATATAGTAAAAAAGTATTGTGACAATTTATTCATGAAAATATTTTTTAAATTTATATTATTAAAAAAAGAATAAATGAAAATTACATTTTTAATACGATAATTCGCGTGGCATATTGTAGCTACTAATTATATTAGATACAATTTTCAAGTACTCACGGAAGCTTAAATGGACTTTTCAAACTTATTACTGAGTTCATACTTACAAGGATTTAAGGTTAAGGCAAGTTGCGATGTAGTATTCAGATTCACATTAACATAGTTAAAAAAGTCTTAAATCTTTTTTTAAATCAAAATGTTTGACTTTCACTTTGACTCTTACATTTTTTAACTTAAGATGTAACTTATTTATTCATTATGACAATTGTTTCAGCTCTGTTGCGGAAGAAAAGCCTAGCAATGAAGTACCTAGCGTATCGTTTTTTACATTAGTAAGTTTCCTAACAATATTACGATTAAATTCACCTCTTTCAAATCACATACTTAAAGTTATTTTACATTTCAGTTCCGATTTGCAACTACAAGAGATAAAATTTACATATTCTTAGCGGTAATATCGTCAATAATATGCGGGATTACGCTCCCATTCAACACAATTCTGTTCGCTTCGTTACTGCAAAGTATGGTGGACTTTGGAATTAGTGTGATAATCCAACAACCCGACAATGAGGGCCTTTTAGCAGCAGTCAGGGAGTTTGCCATATTCAATAGCGTCCTTGGCGCGATCCTCGTCTTCTTTTCCTACCTAGCTACTGTATTAATGAACAATTCAGCATTTAATCAGGTAAATCTTTTTGTTTATCTTTATTTCACTGATTGTTTATTTTTCTTCGTTTTATCTACATTTCTTTAAACACAATGAACCCTTGTGGGTCTGTTTGAAATATATAATCAGTTGAAGCTATATACATACATATATTATTTTATTTTGTAATAGTGACAGTTCATAGATATTAAGTCATGTTCCAAAGTTAACTAAAAATGAAACAGTGTACCCGATTATTACGTTAACATTATTATCTTAAGGTTACGATAATTGAATTATAATGTAACTATCACATTTGGAGAAGTTTTCACGGATAACCATAAAAATGATTAATTTTACCAAAAATTATTTGATGTAACACGTGCAAACCTGAAATGTCATAAAATTGTACGTATATTATCGCAGTCTCATATCTGTATTTACTTGTGAAGTAAAAATCAAAACAATATACATATTTACATAGTTTCATAGAACGAAATTACTTCCTAACTTATTAATGACGGACGACAAATTGAATTCCGCACGCGAATTGATAATTAACTAAGTGCTCGTTGATTCTAATAACTAAAATTGGTTTTCATATAGATCTATGACAGCAAAGCTTATCGTTCATTATTTAAATTATAAATTGGATGGGAAACGTTTCCATCTGTTTCATTTGTCCTTCGTTTGCTATTGGCTTGACAACACCAACCATTAAATAAGAAATATCCATATCTATAGAAAACAATAGCAGAAGTTATTTAGGCATTTGAATGTCGGTCTTCTGTAACTTTATTTACTTGCTTACTTTATAGTTTGCCGAGTCCGAGACTTGCATTATTAAATTATGAGTATAGCTATCATATTTTGACAGACGACCTAAGCTCAAGATACGTTAAGCTATTGCTACATAATGGGGTAGATCGCTACTGATCTTAACTAATATGTGGCTCCATTAGGGTATGTGACATAGTGCGGTATGACATTACGGTCATTTCATTAAGGACGCTCCTTGATTACTTTCTTTTATAATAACTTTTCTTTTATAATGCGTCCGAATATAAAAATAGATTAAAAAAAATACAACACAAAATATAAAAAGTAGGTAGAAAATGCATTCAATACTTTAAAAAATCATGCTACCAAACATATTAAAACTGTAATAATTATGTACACTTAAATCCTGAAGATTTAAAATATAATATAGTATGCGTCAAACTCTAGCAGCGCCATCTGTTTAGTGCTTTAGCTTAGTGTCAGTAAGTTTGAGGTCTGTGGATGTCGCGTAGTAGTATTTTTGTAGAAGTGCTACGAGCGCGTTCGTAGAGGTCAGTTGCGTGGTATTCCCTCAACGCAGTTGCGCGGCGGCGCGGCGGCGGCGGTGCATTAAAACTTTGCTTATAAAGGTCCGACCTTGCTACAAGAATTGTTAGAGCTAATATTTAAAACTATATTGAGCTGCACTGTATCTATGTTTTTCGATAGCCTTTATTTAATAACATCGAGTTATTAAGTAGTAGCTGATTCAAACCACGCTTGTCTGTCTCATATTTACTAAATTATGTTACAAATTAAGACATAAATTATATTACATTATTTCTTAATTACTTAGCATATTAATGGTCACCATAGCAACGAAAGTAGCAACTCTACCGATATATAAGTCGGTTTCAAACGCATGACATATCACGATCCCCTAGTTTTTGAAAATAAAAAAGTACATTTAAACATTCCTCTATTAGAATTAAAGCAAAAACATTTATTACTTTTCGGTAAAATTCGGTACTGGATTTGTTAGGAGTCCCTAGATGTCGATGTTATAAATATACGTCAGCTTCTCCAGGCTTTGAATATGTAAATTACAGTCAATCGAACCGAATTACATACATTTATTGTAGAAGGCTTGTTAATAAATACTACTTAATAGTACGTACTATGGGTATCCCATTTTGTAACTAATCTTCATAATCGATAACGATATATTTAGATTTTTTTTATATAAAACTGTATACTTTACAATACAAAGCACTTTATTGTACACCAAACACAATACATACAAGGAAAGAGGTAATAAAAGTGAACAAAAGGCGG
>DWJN01005524.1:0-11408 GCA_018248895.1 Carystus phorcus
TTTTCTTTTTCTTCTATATTTAAATTTCGAGCATAGAGCAGTTCAATACTAGGTTCGCCACTGCTTTAAGATAAAGAAGATTTTATTCAAATTTACATTTTATCGTGCACATTCTAAATAAAAAAAAAATATAACAAAAAAAAAATTCTTTCCATAAGATTGGTGAGTATAATAAAAAATTATAAATATAAAAATTTTTCTATTTCCATGTTTTTTATTGCAACTAAAGATTTTTTAAACATTAAAATTAATAGAAAACACGTTCTCAATAAAGGAGCGTTATCTCTGATCTAATTCCAAATAGATGGACGAATTAACAATCTGGCTTTGATTCCTTTACGCACCTCTGACGTGCCTAATTGAAACCATTATAGGAAACCTGTACACTTGAGAGCCCTAACCAATTTAGCAATCCTATTGATCAGTGCCCTGGAAGACCTTAACCTCACTCCGAATTATTGTTTGTCAAAACAGTTTATTGTTATTTTAAACAGCAGTCGATATTAGACTTGGCTAAGCACAACTACAATAAAATTACGCAGAATATTATTACAAAACCTTCAATTTGACTACTAAAGATACATACAAAGGTAGGTCAAAATATTTTTTTAACTAATTTTCTTTGGATTTAATGTAATTTAATACTCAATCTAACGTAACACTTAAATAAATCCCAGAGCTTAGAATTGCGTACTTGGTTACTAATTAAAAAAGTAACCGTTCTAAAATGGAATAATTTAAGCAGCATATGTAACAAATTTGCTCACGAGTCAGGGGATGGTACTTGGTCATCACCGCCCATGGACATCAGTAAGAAAAGGCATGATGCCATGTCAGCCCACACAAAAGGCATGATGCCATGTCAGCTAATACAAAAGGCATGATGCCATGTCAGCCCACACAAAAGACATGATGCCATGTCAGCCAACACAAAAGGCATGATGCCATGTCAACCAACACAAAAGAGAAGAAAGAAAATACTAGCTGTCAAGCCCCCAACCTGGATATGGATATAACGAGTCGTTTTAAGCAAGATCGAGAACGAATCGTTTTACAATTGATTCAAGCAAGAGGGAGATAGCAAGCCAGACGGGTTACATGGAAATATATTACTATCAATAATAATAACATTATTGACTTAATAATAAAATTGGACGTTTCGAAGTCGATCAGTTCAGTTATACTATGTCACTAATAAAGGTGTATACATGTCGCTAATAAAGGTGTGTTTAAACGTACGTTGTTCACTTATGTGCTTTAGTAATAAACCCAGTTAAATATAGTACAAATCAATTCACGGGATGCAAACAACATGAGAAAATTAATTTCTGATTGATGTCAAAGTCAAATTATTTATTTCGTCTTAGGAACTTAACGAAAGTCAATAACTATTACAAATAACAACCTCAGTAACATTTTACATATTTTATAAAACACAAAATATATTGTTAATAAAATCAGTTACTGATCTAGTAATCAACAGCTGATCCTATGGAAATACCTAATGTCTCTGTGTACTCACTGTAACCATGTAACCATACTCACTATAACCATACTTGCTATAACCATATCTACTCGTAATCCTCGTTATAACCATATGGTACATGCGTTACATGCCTCTGTAGCCGCGACATGTATGCGGTATTAGCACTACAGGCGTGCACAATATCGGCCTGCATTACTTTATAGATACACTAGGTTATAGGCGATAATAATAAGGATCTTTTAATAACAAAGTAAAACTGCCTTCAAAATAGGTGCCTTTGGTCTAGATCAATTAAAGAAACTTAGCTCCGACAACCCCTTTTTTAAGTCCGTCATTAAAACCAATAGAATTTTTGGTAATGAGCGTGTGCGAAGATTATTCGCTAAAAGCATTGCAAGCATTGATCCCCAAACAATGTTAGTATTTCAGAAAACATTTCATTTTGCACTCTGACTATATGAAAAAATTCGCTAGGCTGTGGTATAATGTCAAGTGCTCGTAGACTTACGGCTTGTGTAAGGGATCGTAGGCGTCGATGGTCGAAGTTAGAAGGGAAAATGGTTGCGAGAAAACTTTTTTGAATCCTACTTTGAAAATTTAACTGAAGTTATTTTTCATTGGGAACTCGATAAATCTTTTAAAACGATTGCTTTAGCGACTATACAAACAGCAATATGTACAGGGCCTAAAACATACAGTTTATTAAACTTTATCTAATTAATGATAAGCCATCGTTGTTGGAATATATTTGTGTTAAAAAATTATTCCCTTTATTTTACGACTAGCCTTAGATGAAAACGAACCTACATATATAGTTAATACAGTGGAACCTATGTATATGTTTAAAGTCAGGCCTACTGTTTTGGCGTAATTTAGCAATGTGTATAAAAGCATAAAGCCAAGCAATCTTGATCAAAATAATTGCTAACTTAAGCATTTTCAGTTTAGTTTCCATATTCAGGAATAAAAAATGGTAACTCCAACATACACTTTCGAACTGTCGCAAACTTTCTACGAAAACAATCATTTTTGTTCCACTTATTAAAAGTTTTGAAAAATGTACCGGACACGTCATTTGCTAAGAGTTGATAAAATAAAAACGAATATTAACTGAGAATTCTATTGTTTCAGAAAACTTCCAAGGAGATATCGCAATTCCAGATATCGATTACTTTAAACCGGCCATCACAGCACCTGCCACCTCAAAAATAAATAAGTCACTGCAGGAAGAAGTAGAAAGACTGAAAAAAGAAGTTTTGTTAGAAGGACTTCAAGTAGAAGAAGAAGGCCTACCTGATATTTTAAGGAAAAGAACTAAACAACCCGTGCCTTTATCGCAAGAAAAACCAAAGAAATACAATGATGCTTCAGTATTAACAAAAGTAAGTTAAAATTTTGAAATTGACGCCTAAATTATTACCGTACATATTCATATTTTTGCTGGAAAATATTAATAAGCATTATTTTAGGTGTTGCCCGCCGGCTTAGACAAGTCAATATTAATGAAAAATGGTAAACTACCACCAGGAGAAACGTTTCAAATGTTAACAAACTTAAGTAATCAATCAAAACTAAATTATTTAAATCAAAGCACGATTACAGACAATCTCACCGAATCTGAGAGTCTAGAACAAGATGGAGTTCTTGTCGTTAATATTTCAACTGACAATATTTTAAATCTAGACGAATTTTATCCTAATTTCCAAATGCCTAACTTTACAAATAAAATGGATGAAGTTACAAATAAAATACAGAGCAATAGCAGAGAAATTACCGGTGACTCTAACAATAACATAAAATTTAAAGAAATACCAGAAAACATGACAGTCGCGCCAGCTCCAACTAACGGTGTTTTATCGACAAATGATCAAGAAGAGGATGGTGAAAAAATAGATAAAGCAATAATCAATAAAACTGACCGAGATCTTTATGCAAGAGTAGATGATGGAAATGATTTACTTAAGCCCACTGAAAGTTTACAAAGCTTACTTGATGAATCAAAGAGTCACAAACGTCGGAGAAGAAGAAGACACGGTAATGGAAGACGGTATGATTTTTTATAATTTTTGGCATTTATTCTTTAACAAAATTTACAAAAATATAAACGCAATATGCATTATTTGTTATACACAATAATACATCTAAAACTAAATATAACACTCCAGTTTCATTCCTTTCCAAATCAATTCTAAAATAATGGATGCTATTTTGGTCCCTAGACAAATTCGCTCCGTATTTTAGTATTTCTTTGTCATGTCGTTCATATATCTTTCATCGAGTAAAGCTTTTGTCAAGACTAACATCACATTTACGACACACGTTATTGTAATGAAAACACTTTGAGCTATAAATCTGCTGTTCCCTGGAGAATCAATATGTGACTTGTGTTTTATTTAGTTTTGCCTCGCCAACCTTTCGGGCGTACCTACTGATTTTTGTAAATGTTTATTTTTTGGTAACAATTTTTACTCCAAAATTTTTTCTACTTGTACATTTTAGTCTAATCAGTAAATACTGATTATTAAAATTCAATTAGTGACCTGAGAATTAATTCTCATTATTATTTTTCCTTAATTTATTATATTTAAAACAGATTTCCAAAATAATATGTTATTTGCAATGCTCCTTACTAAATGAAATATTTTATAATATCGTACTAAAATTACGTACATTATTATCCACACCGTGGCATAAATTATAGACGTAAACCTCGTTAGTAAAAATCATTATTTTCTTCAATGGGAAAAAAATACTATTAACCCCTATTTCAAAATCTATAGATGTCGATAATTAGCACAAAGATGGAGCTAAATGAATTAGTTGATCATCAACATATCTTAAATGTTGAAACTATTAATACTGAATACGGTTGGAAAAAATCTAACTATGTGTTGTAAAACTAAGAAAATCCTGAAAGGGCTCACAGGTACCGTCACTCCAGGAGAACGCGGTCAAGGGTTAGTAGAGGTGCAGGGTCCAGCGGTATAAATGAAATTAAAATTATGACTTGCGTGTTTTTCTTCACTCTTATGGGAATTTTCGCTATACAATATTGAATAAATATTTTTTTGCTTATTATAAAAAATAGGTTATTCACTTTTGAGTTGAAGATGTACATTTCCATTTCTTTATGATAATGACTAACGAGTGGAGACTTGGCTTCTTTAGACGACTCATCATCGCCATCGATTAATAAAATTGATGTCTCTAATGTCCACTCATAATGGTTATCACTTACCATCGTTCGTCGTTTAGCCTCATAATAAAGAACACCAACATAAGGTTAAATATTTTTAATCACGACGGTGCACTAAAGAAAATTCAACCCGAAGATACATGAAACGCCTAAAAACTCAATCTTTGTACATTTCGTAAATAATCTCTCTACTTACCACTCCATTGCCTCTTAGATTATCTCTTAAAATGCTAAGAGAAATTTGCAAATAAATAAAACAACACAGTATTTACATTTGGCTAAATTAAATTTTCCAATACGCTTTCAATCTTCCAATTAATTTCCTTTTTAGGTTAAGAAATATACAGTCGAGCGAAAGAGTAGCGCACAACTCTCTGAAATTTTCAGACGAAAGTAATGTTGATTCGTATTATAATAGAAAAAAGTTTTTTCGTCACCAAAAGAAACATGAAGGTGTAGAGGACGGTGAATACAAGAAGTTTGTTATACCAGAACATGAGTTTGAAGAAAAGTTTGAAGTTAAACCACCACCTAAAGAAAATACTACTGAAACGGTGAATCAACAATTCAAAGACTGGTTTTTTCGGGACTCTGACACCGATCTTGATGCCGCGGAGAGCCAATTTTATAACCATACTGAGGTATAAAACGTATTAAAATGTTATATATTCTAAATCTATTACGAAACCATTGCTAAGTTTAAATTCCCTTTGAAAATAAATGTTATTCATGCCAAGAAATAGTTCACTATATATCAAGTGCAAGTTGACAAACCTTAATACCTTTGAGAATATCACGAATTGCTCTTAGCTATCTTAAGATTCCATAAGATATTTTGCGTCGTTGTAGCATGTCATATTTAATATCTAATTCGCACTAGACCTCGAAATTTAATTTGTGCAGAGTTTAAATCCAGATCACTCGAATAATGCTTGAAATAAATAAATATGTATAAAATGAATGAAATAGAATTTTAATAAGGAAGACCCTATTTCATCAACTTCCTTTTTGGGCATTTCAACTAAAGTCTAGAAAAGGTTGTCGCTTACTAAAATAAAGCAAGACAGAAAATTCACAGAAAGATACATTGTCAATTATTAGGTCTAATATAATAGGTGGTCGCATCGATTTCTTCCAGGCCTTAAATACATTTTCAGTATTTGTTTTGATGTTTACTAATGTATATAAAATCCAATTTCAATATGTTTATTGAAATTCAAGTCAAGGAAACACCGAACAGCGCGAGCGGCGACCAACAGAAAAGAGCGTATTTGGGAGAACGGTGTAATTCCTTACGAGATCGATGGCAACTTCAGCGGCGCTCACAAGTCCCTCTTCAAGCAAGCCATGCGACATTGGGAGAACTTTACATGTGTCAAGTTCGTAGAGAGAGACGCTGATTTGCATAGAGATTACATAGTTTTCACTGAGAGACCTTGCGGGTGAGTACATTATTTGTGCTTCGATACCTTAGCAAAATGTTTAGAGTTTAATTCTCTGCATCTATGTGAGAAGGATTTGAGCATTACATTTTTCTATTTGGAGATGTTATAAAACTGTATTTTACTTTTAAGTGCATTGTTTTTTTTTACATTATAGTAATCTAATTGTAAGCCGGACCATTGATCTTTTCAATTCATTTGTTTGCTAAATTAACGGACAACAGTTTTTATTCGAATTTTCTCAAAAACTTGTCTTTAACAAATACTTATAAAATTCTAAAGATTCGATTTGAGGATTGATATTGATGATTTTGACATTGTTTCTGTTAGAAGAAAATATGTAACATTGATAAAGGATACATGGCAAGTAGTTCCTAAGATTAACGAAACGTCTTTTTTGTCAGGTGCTGCTCATTCGTTGGCAAACGCGGTAACGGCGCGCAGGCTATCTCCATCGGCAAGAACTGTGACAAGTTTGGAATCGTCGTCCACGAGCTTGGCCACGTGGTCGGCTTCTGGCACGAACACACCAGACCGGACCGAGATCACCACGTGCAGATCATCAGGGATAACATCATGACCGGTAAGTTACTGTTTTACACCAATAGCTATAGATAAATTGTCGAATATTGAATGTTAACTGTATCCTACCAAAATCTAGATCGCAATTTCTCACAATCCGCTTTCAGGATCGTTAATGTGGGATAAGTGGATAATTAAGTATGGGATAATGATATACTATACTTAAATGTATTACCTAATTTTTAAATGATTTAGGGGAGATTACGGGTAACACGCATTACTATAAACGAATTATCGGCGATACATCAGCTGCTCACATAAATGAATGAATATTTCTAAGAATGTTAGTCGAATATCATTTCTCTCATTCAACTCAGTTATGATGTTCGTGAAAATTAAAATGTCTCAAGCGTCATTGCGCCTAATTTGATGTCAAATTATTTTAACTGCCCTCGCGTGTTCGTCTAATTTTGTTAGTTAAGACTCGTCAAATCTGCTCAGTACCCGTAAAACAGCTTTTTAGTAGTGGGCCATGTGTCAATTCGTTTTGATTATATTAATATTGTAATCTGCCTAAATGAATGTGTTAAGCTGTCAGCCCGGTTATCATAGATAGAAGTCGTATAATCCTGAAGGCCTTCGGGCGGTTTAAATACTTTGGACTTTTGAAATGGCCACTAACCCTTCCGACAATTCTTCTTGGAGCAGCCTGATGAAGTATATTCTCTTTAATGGGGAGGAGCGATGTGTGCCCATACAGTAGTTCATTAATTTGTTAAAAGTTCAATCATCAATTTTCAATCAATGTTCAATGTCATAGGCGTCACCGACACGTTATGGATCGAAATGAAAACAGTAAAGCTGCTTGTTAAATCAACTCTTTCCTCTGTAAGCGCGTGTTTACATGCACAAAAGCCATGTTAAATAAAATATTATAAAAGGTTTTCAAATAACGGAGTTGTCTAAATCAATGTAGTATGTGCGTAACATCCGAAAGATTTTTCACATCACATCAGTTTTTTTTTTCATTATCTTTAATGCATAAACAAACAGCTTCGTAGCAACATGTTCACAAAATCATTTTTCAAATGTTCGTTCTAATGTAATCACTTTTTAAAATAAAACACCTTGTTCAGCAAACAATACGTCGTGCACATTATAAACCAAACCTTTAGAGAACACACATGTCATCTCATCTCACTCGCCTTAGTAATCTTGTTTTTCATGTCACGGTTAACAAAGATAATCTTGAGAGAGCGTCATAACAAACCAGACATCTCTTGTTAGGCGGAGGACGGGAAACGTAAGAAATCTGGGATTTTCTCGCACGGCCTACTTCCTTGAGGTCACGAACCGTACTAGATTGACAATCCCAGAGAAGACACACTCAGGTGTACATTACAATGCATTGTGTACTCCTTTTTTAATTGATAGGATGCATTGATCAAAATTGATTTAATAGGTATTGATGTAAGGTAACTTAGGTGTTACTTTTTTATTTCAATCGGCATTGAAGCAGCGTTGTGAAGTCTATTAGGCTTAGATAGGCTTAGTAGGTAGGCTTCTTCTTTGGATAAGAATACGCCTGTGTCTTGTAGTTGATGTCCAAGTCTTCATTAATGTATTGAAACACTGTTTTCTTTATTTTATGAAAATCTTAAGAATTCATTATTAATGATTTATCAAAGGTTCGATCATCAGATTCCTTGTAAAATGATCCCGGCTGATGACTAATGTTATGTCTAAGGGTCTCTTTTTTCTTCATTGTTATATTTGACGCTGTTTTTTAGTTTTTACACTATTATTTATTTATCATCGAATTAGCACATAATTGGGCTATCGAAATAAGCATGTTTGAAGTCAAGTTATTAAAGATAACTGTCTTAAACTTTATTCATGCATTAACAGCACAGTTATTATACTCATAATATGACTTCCACATTAATATTTATGATGAGTATAATAACATCAAGGCGAACGTAGCTGAACAACATGATTGTAACAAATGTCTAATAAACACCAAGATACGTCTGATAAGGGGGTCAGAGGTGATGATGATGTAATGTGTTAACTGCCGTTTTGATGTCCGCGGAATTAACTTGGAACTAGGTCACTGCCAACGACCAGGGTTGTTTAAGGTTATGCTGCACGGCATGGACAGCATTGAAAACTAGCGCTGCAACCATGTCCATGGTCATATTAGAGGTAGGGTTTAACAAAGGTTGAATTCAAATATATTATATTATTATTACATTGAAGCCGGAACGCCGTACGAAGGGTCCTGGGTTTGATTCCCAGCTAAGCAATGTTTTTAAAGATGAATTTAAATTTCTGTTCTCGGTCTGGGTGTATAATTGCCTTTCTGTGAATCCTTGCGTGCATGTGTGGCGTTATTTATTTATTTATATTTATTGGTATTATTATCTTTCCATAAAACCAGCTGACTACTTATTATGTACACTCTTACTTACGTCAGCCGCCTAACTTATTTGTTTTCTTATACATTTTCTATTTCTGTAAAGTAATTGCTGTAATTTCCTTTTGCAACTGTAACGAGTGTAGCAGTTTCTGATTCATTATAAGGACGCATAAAGAGTAGCTGCACTTTACTTTGTTCTTATATTTCCTCCCCGATATCGTTCAAGCTTTAATGTCTGGGCTGGCAACCTACTAACTAGAGTAATGTAGGTAATTGCGAGCGCCTCACCTCGTTATTTCGATGTAATAGACGTAAAGGAACAGTGATAAGGGGAAGTTCTTCTAGCTAGATGATATAAAAGCGACAGTGTTTGGGATGTTGGGTTCCAATTCCTGTTATTGAAAAAATGTGTAAAAAATTGAATCAATTATACACAGAAAAGTTTGTTTTAGGTGTCATTAAATAAACCTCAACCCATTAATGGTCCACTACTGAACACGGGTCTCTCCTCATCACTAAGGCGGTCTAGAGCTTACTCCACCTCGCTGCTCCAGTGTGGACTGGTTTAATGGCCAACCCAAATGTCGGAAATTTTTGAACCGCCCTAAGGCCTCCGACGTGACATAACGACTGTTATTTACCATAACAACCGGAACCGACGATTGAATGTGCCCACCGAAGCACGGAAACGTTCAAGAAAGTTTTATTACTAACGGTAACCCATCCAGGTACCGACCGCCCGCAGTTGCTTAACTCTGTCGATAGCAGAGGATCAACGCGAGCCGCCGGACTATGAGCGTTTCGTAAAGTAAATTATAAGCCTCTCTAATCCTAACCCATTGGGTATGCGATTGAGGATCAATGTCATAAATACGCATTAGTAATTATTACCAGGTACATTATCATGATTTATTCAACGATTTAATTTAACTAGAAACCCAGTCTGCGGTCGAAATTCGCCCATAACACATGTGTCAAAGCGTTACTTCACATTGACATTATAGACTTAAACAGTTAATGTGCAATAATCTTTATTATGCCTGGCGTCTGTTAAACACAACTTTAATTTAAATTATTATTTGACATTTTTTTCAATAGCGGATAATAAGATAAACTTCAATTAGTGTATATTTTTAAGTAAAGTTAAAGTCACACTGACAAATGCCAATAAGAGTTCCGTTTTTGTTCTGAAGTATATAACAAAAATACTTAATTCCCATATCATGTAGTATATAACAGATTTTGAGAAGCAATTATATCAACTATTCTTAAGAACGAACTTAAAACAGTATTTTAAATATTAAGTAACACTTTGCAAAAGCACAGAAAGTCGTAAAGAGGAATCGTCTAGACTCTAGATCATAGAAAAAGTAATGGAGACAATGAGGCAATGCAGACCATTACACTCAGTTAACATTGTAGACAGTTGCTGACGAAGATACTTGTAAAAGACCAACTGTTTCAAGTGTTAAAACGAAAAGGATTCTAAAACAGAGACATTGTCTACAAAAATGCGCAGTTGCGATTTTGTTTTTACAATGTTTGGTTTTAAATAACAAATGGTTTTACTAGCATTTTACTTTTTTATCATACTTATCTATGCGATAATTATGGCTGACTAGCTGTGCCCGAGATTTATCCGCGTGGAATGTAACAAAAAGTTATTGCACAGTTCGCAGATAACTTATAATTCTAAATTTAAAGTAGCTTAAATTAATCCTTATTATATCTGCTATTTACGGTAAAAGACCCGTTAAAATCAGTCAAGTCATTCCAGAGATAATCCGGAACAAACAAACAGATAGATACAAATTGTTAAAAAATGTTATTTTGGTACATATACCGGGCATACATATTATGTATTTTATAAAAAGCGGCTTTTTTAATATCATAAACACACTCCAATTTTACTTATTTGTCTAGATTATTTAAAAATATGCGACGTTATATATGTAGGTGTAATAATAATATTGAACTGTCCAAAATTTAACATTGCAGATAGTCCAAGATAATCCATTATCCTCAACCAGTAACAGTATTAATACGATTAGCATAATTTCAACTTCGTTCTCAGTAAGCTAGCAACTTGAATAGCTACAAAACATAGCATCCTTTACAATAAAATAATTTATAGTTAACATAGAACAAATTATACACCATTAACCAGGTAGCACTATGGAAATAATTATTTTAATAGCTGTAGCAGATTTCTATGGAAAACATTATTCAAATGTGGGTCATTGTTACAGCTTTCGACGAAAATTACTGAATGCCTTCCAAGCACCCTCGATATTCTAGGTATTTGAGTCCACCAAGGCTCGTCTTTGAGGAATAATCTCCAAC
>DWJN01005525.1:0-11406 GCA_018248895.1 Carystus phorcus
TCAAATCGGTCTAGTAGTTTCTGAGATTAGCCCGTTCAAACAATCAAACAAACTCTTCAGCTTTATATATTAGTATAGATTTTTCCTTGCGGACTGTTGCAAATAGACTAATCCTTACTTGATTTTGTTGATCGACAGCGTTAAGCAACCGCGGTAGTTAGTACCGTGAGCGTTTCTATACAGGCTTTGGAATCCACACTAAGCCGTCAGTCCCGATTGTTATAAATAATAATCGACAAGCCATGTCGGAGGCCTTCGTGTGGCATAATAATGTTTGACACCTGTATTGGCGTCTTACTCCTCCACACAGCACTGGAGTAATTTGTTTGTTTAAACACGTTAATCTCATAAACTACTAGTTCTAATTGAGAAATATTTTTGCATTGCATAGCCCATTTACCGAGGAAGGCTTTAGGTTATACAACATAAGGCTACTACCAATAGGAGCTGAGCATTAATAAGAAATATCACATCAACGGAAATTATATTATTTTATGGAAGCTTCAAGTGTTACAAACTACGGGTCTACTAGTTATATGATAACTTATCATTTGTTCATGTCAATCAAGTATGACATGGAGCGACAGAATACTAAATCATTCATACAATAAACATGATAAATAGTCTCTCAACAGGTTACTACGTATTATAAACTTTGAGTAAATTTAGCCTAGTGTCGACTCTTTTATACTAGCGACTAAAACGCTTCAAGTGTTTAAACCTGTGCGAAATAATACCACAAAACTTACTGGATTCATGTCATAATAACTTTAACTTTAATTCATATGCCTTCTGTCCATTCTGTGAAACTGTTCCATTCTTTTGCAAACTGCCATTACATATGACTTAAAAAACCGGACCTTTAAACAGATTGAGCGCTACTCAATACAATATATTTTTTTTTGAATAATTTGAGAACATAAATTATAACACACAAAAACAAGAAAGTCGAGAAAGTCTATGGTTTCTCACCGAGAACATAAATTTAAACTACTTATTCAAATTTCTGCCTCGCTGGGAATCGAACCTAGGACCTTTCGAACGTCGTTTCGCGTGGCGACAATGATAGTGGTCGACAATATGAAGTCTGCATACAATTATTTCTAATTACTAGAGACCAGTCAGCGGTCGAATTTCGTCCGTAATATATGAGTCAAAGCGTTACTTCACATTGACAATATAAACGTAAACAATTAATGTGCCATATCTTTATTACGCTTGTATGTGTGTCTAATGAATGGTTGTGTGTGCAATTTTCGTAAAAAGGGGTCCAAAGTTTTTGCTTCACGTATTAATATATAGATAACATTTCTCAATATCTATGGATGATTTCAATAATCTGCGTGTAGCATTACCATTCCTATTTATTACACCAAGCAACGATTATTTAGCGTTAATTTTCCTTGCAATTGATCTAGAATTAATTGAATAAGGTAGCTTACATAATACAGCTAAAGTGGACCTAAATTTTTAGCGTCATTGACCTTTCGTCGTCATAACGTAATGCTGCAATATTTATATGGCAATAGTTATATAATTCATTATTACTACTAGAATTTAAGCTAGTATATTTAATCCGTGCGTATATTCCAGCCATTCATGGCCCTAGTGGTATCCTAAGGGTGCGGGGTGCGGGGAGGGTAAACACGTGTATCAATGAAGAATGAACTCGGCACCTCCGCCTGAATACAGGGGGGGTGGGGTGTCGCAGCCCGGGGGGATAAACGGTATTATGAAATTATTTGTTAACAAATAGTGTAGTGCCAATGAATACTATTAATAATACATTTTCAAGAGTTTTAAAACATAAATACTTTACTCATCAAATACAAATAAGATATAAATAAAATAGGCGCTAAGTTTGATTCACATTACAACATGTAATAGATGTAATATTTATTTATCGATATTATGGATCACGGGATTTAGATTACAGTGTAATTGGATTAATGTTATAGCTACAAGACTTGACTTAAAATATCATAGTAAATGGTTGATAGATAGATAGATAAGTACATATAAATAATTGAGTCACATGTACCCAGGCTTTTAATAACATTTAACTTATGGTTCCAACAGAAATTCAGCTTTAGGACTATATTGATTTTGAAGTCGTAAATTTCAGGGCATAGATGACGTAAATCGATTTCTCTTATTAAAAGTACACCAATGATCATGATACTTCCCTGTAGTTACTTTATCGAGCGAGCGGTCGTAGCGCGCACTACGGAGGTCGCGGGGGTCTACGGGGGTCTACGAAGGTCGTAGCGTGTACTACGGGATCGATCGACGCGGGGTGGCCGGGCGGCCGGGGCGGTACGGTAGTAACCGTGCCGTGCCGTGCCAAGCGCGCTGAACTAAGTTGTGGGTACAATAGACCCTTTTGTATCTATGGGCTTTTGGTAAAATGTTTTGTTATTTTTACTAATTTGGATATCGTTCACTGGGATATGTGTCTAGCCGATGAATTAGTACATTAATACGCCCATGGATTTTACCGAAACCAAAGATATTAAGACAAAAATAAGAATAAAAGATAAGAAAGAAAGTTTTGGCTTTTAAACTTTCACAGCTGAAACATGATTCGTTTGGCGGCTGATTCAACCAAGACAGTGGTAGCTAACCAAGCTTCCATGGAAATACGATGTATGATATACGGATAATACGATAATAATTGTTGTTATTAAGTACTTTGCTTGAAAAGTAAAGTATCACAATATACACAATTAAATTCATTAAAAGTAATGACACCTAACGACACCATCCAAATTACTCATACTTTCGTGTTCAAAACTAATTTCTCGAATAAAAAAATAATTAACGTTGAATCGATCAAGCTTTGTGAAATATAAGTTTTATATGATTTTATGTATTTAGTAAATTATTCTAATGAAATTCTTGCTGCGTTTTCGTACATACACATTAATTTTAAATGTATGTAGTTTAGTAATTATTATTTACGGGCGACGATGTCCACTTACTAGCATGTTGCTCGTCTACTCCTTTATCGGTCAGTTACAAAAAAATAAACTCGATTTAATAAAAAATATTTTTAAAATATATAAAAAATACTTAGCAGACCCGGACACACGTTGCTGTGACTAAGATTTACATACTCAAATTAGTAGACTAATAAACCTTACACCGCCATCTCTTAAAATCTTATGGAACTAATCTTTTGTAAGATATAAAATAAATAATTTGCAATAAAATAATATTGCGACTATAAATTGAGATGTAAGCTATGCGATCTTTCAAGTTGAATGAAATTGGACACGGTGTGCAAAATTTGATTAAAATCGGTTAACTAGTTTAGAAGTCCATCGCGGACTAGCACCGTTATCGTATTTTATATATATTAAGATATATAAGCAAGTTTTGGTACAAGACAGAACTAAATTATGTACTAATCTGAATTAGAATCAAGTATCTTTTAAGATTTCGCCAAAATTGTTTTGTAACCTCTCCACCCAGTGTACAACAGGCTCTTGGGAGGTAGCTCGTGTTTGTTTACACTCAGCGCGGCCCGCGGAACCGATGTCCGTATTGCGTAACATATCCATCATCCATCATCCACCATCCACCACACAGCGATTGTAAAACATCCCCGTAACCATGCAAAATATCTAATGTACATTCCTTCAGGTAGTTAATTTATATCATACGTACAATATATGTATATTGTACATAGGCAAATTGATCGTACTTCTTTGAATAAGATTTTTATTATTAAAAAACGAATGTGTCTTTTTTACTTTAATTAGGGAGCATGTGCCTTTTTGTCTTTATTCAATAAGTCATTTTGTTTTCGGTTCAAAACAAATTCAGTCGTAGATTTTTAGAAGTGGTTAGCCCTTCAGGAATATTATTAGGAATGAGAGTTAGAAGGTTGATTTTATTAAATTAAAAATTTAATAATTTTATTACAACTAACAGCAACTAATAAACTGAAATACTTTGCAAAAAAGTACGTCCTCGAACGTTGAGTACAATATTTCCTTAACTTCCATTTTTCAGGAAGAAGCTACGTATATATTTCCTCCTTCTTGCGTCGTTTTCCTCATAGCTGGGATTCATTTATCTTTCATGTCAATTTATTTTTTATTAAAACCAATTAATTCCAATATAAAATCAGGATAAAAATTCGTATGGAATTCAATCGCGTTTATAATCATTTTATTATTATTACCTAATATACTATACTATAACTAATATATTACTGAATTAGCTCTTGAAGTTCTCGAAGGCAAAAGTTTCTTTGTGCAACTTTGTAAAGTATATTTCTTACCTACATACTTTCCCGCAACATAACATAATATCGTAGATAATACTTAATAAACTAATTAATATAATGACTACTTATATAATCGATGTTTGTTCACTTTAGTTCAAGCTTCGTGCCAGAATGGTTTCACCTTTGTGACACAGTGATCAGTGTCGGATGGCTGTTGGAAGGATCCTGAGTTCGATTCCCAGCGAGGCACACTTTTTTTATGATGGGTTTAAACTTCTGTTCTCGGTCTAAGTGTGTGTCCACGTTTTTGTGTGTTGTCCATGGCACCCACAATACATGAATCTTAATAATTTTGTTATTGAAGGTCAATTCTAAATTGTAGATTTTGTCATGATATTTCTGTTTACCAAATCAAATGGTATTTCTGATCTGATATAGCACAGAACCCCAGTCATCCATGAACCGACGTCGCGACGAACCGTCATCTCAAAACTCAATAAACCTCAAATAATTTATTTCACGTAGGTATATATAAATACACTTATGAAACGTCAAATATTTTGCATATACCACCGTTTCGGAAGGGTGCCTTATAAAGAGGGGAAGAAACGGTGAAAGAAACTCCTCAGCACATCTTTAAAAAAAAAATCTTACGTCTAATAACAGTTATAAAAAACTTAAATAAAATTACAATTGCCTACTAACTTAGGTAGAACTGGTTGTGGTTGTTTATTTCCATGCGTCCTTATCATTAATATATCATCTCATCACTTTGGTTATCACATTAGGACTAGAAACAGACTACATCGCTGTAGATACAAATAAACAATGGCCTCTTGCGCAACCAGGGAAGAGAACCCGTGTCGTGATCGTCGTAACACACGCAAATATAGAGACAAACGTAATTCCAGTACGAATTAATGCCAGCACTTTCACTCTCTAGTGGACAATTAACGCCGCGACTCGCCGGGTTTTGACTGTTGGACGAGTTACGAGCGGCGGCGGTTGGCAAAATATTATATTTATATCAATTATAATAGAATCGGGTAAAGGGAGATGGCGATAGAGGTAATAAATAATTACAACACTCTCTTTTATATATTTCTCATTTATAACGTATCTACGAGTGGATGATTTTTTTTTACACTATATCCAATCCTACGTAGTACGCATAATTAACTTATAAGAAGTGAAATAATTTTTTACATCGCAAGGTGCAGAATGTGAAATCCATTATTATCTATTATTATCATAATAATAAATTAAATAAGATTCAATTTGATATACAAAAAGACTACATTAGTAACTTATAATTTTTTTTAAATCATCTTAGTTTAGATCTATGTAGGTCTGCGTTAAGTCGGAAGCAACAATCGTACATCGTATTTCAATAGTATATAATAATATGTAGACTGGCTGCGAAAACTAGTTAAGCGGCTGATAGGTTGTATTAATCCGCGTGTTTCGGGCCGTTTGTTACCTTTAAAGGGCAAATAATAATGATTACTGAACCTTGGATAAGGCAATAATTAGGTCAAGAAGTGGAGTACAAGATATTTCGGGCTTCTTATTTATTTGGCAAGACCTTTCTTCTGTGGTAGATATATGAAGAAGAGAAATTGACACAATCACAAATACTTTGATTTGAGAGCAAACATTTATATCTCTACACTCTTTATTTAAAAACTCGAAATCATTAGTGTAGGTATTTTTAATACTCTATCGCACGGGTTTTTTTTATTTTACTACCATTTCGGTAAAGATTAGGTTAGGTAACATCGAGGACAGGAGGAGAAAGAACATCGTAAGTCTTTAGCATTTATAGCACTCGAATGTGTCCCAGGGAATCACATCTGAGACAGGCTACATGACTACAAAGATCAACAAATCGCTCGACGCTTGTCTCTGAAACACCCGAACAGATATAATCAACAAAATGCGAGAATTCACAACCGCGCATTGTGTGCGCGACGCGGCGACGGCAATAGATATGGCCGGTGGTGCAGCTTTGTTCTTCTGATGGTACTGCACTGCTTGTAGCCACCGAACGGTTATTGTGTTACGTAAACAAACGATAATTCAGCCTCTGCAGCCTGGTGGTCCGACCACGGGATGGTGCGGGTGCAAGTGAGGCGTTCTCTCAAATATGAAAGTTCTCGTCACTTAGCCTGGGGAAATTTGCACTTGATAGTTCTATATGGTCAGAAAGCAAATCGGATGAAATTTATTTTTATATTTCTAAAATTTTTATATTTCTAAAAATTATTCCTTCGTTACTTTATAGTGAATGTAATTCTCATGTGTCAGCAAATGAATTTTCAGAGTTCTTTGTTTTCCCCCACAATATATGTATGTATAAGAAACTCGTATGTTAATTTTGAGAATATTATAGCAAACTCTTAGGAGCACAACTTTCCATAGGATGATTTTATGTACGCACATAAATTTTAGAATCTATGTGTGACTCGAACTCGAATCCTGTATGCAGGTCCAATGTTCAAACCACTAGACTACTTCTAATCCTTAAGGCTATAAAAGATTTAGTACACGTAAACAATTTTCTAACACTAATAAGGAATATATACAATTTCCATTTAACAAATTCGTAATACGTCCTACATCTACGTCGGTAATGGTAATAAACTATAATACGATGCTAAGAACGTTAGATGTAATCATTTAAATATCTAAAACTCAGTATCTTACGTACAATTATTCATAAAGCATAAACTATCCACATCTAAGATTAGCGAACGCTCGCGGTTAGAAAACACCAACTGTTGTATAACAACACGCAACTAATGAGTTACTCGACTCGATGGCAACACCGAGAAAATGTCTGCGCCGAGAGCGAGCGACTTTCGATCTTACTTCGTGTCGGCTTCGTATATGAAATTTCAAGATTGTAACACAATTTCTGTAAGAAATAGACCTTTTATCGTTTATGTAGCGTCGAGTGAAAACGAATATAACGTTCTAAAAGTGAGATTTTTGTTACTAGTATATTTAAATGTAATACTGTGTTTCTGTCTTACTCCTATAGGATGCCCTTTGAAAATTGATCAAGAAAATCGTTGGAAAATGCTGAAAGCGGGCCACCGCATTGTACTGCTGCAAACAATAAACCTTTTATAGTCATCGTAAAGGTGAACGCATAAAAAACGTTTAGCTACAACTTTACGATCGCAGCTATTTCCTGGTGGACTTACTTTCGCGCCCAGCACCCGACGGGCTTTTCACGGCTGTCCCGAGAAAACTACACCCATCCCGCTCGCGAGTATAGCGCCGTCGCTCGTGAAGGTCGACGACCGGGTCGGTGAGCGCGCGAAAGTACTTTCACTGCGCCGGCGCATGCGAGTCTGTAACGATAGTTCGTTTGTACGTACGCGTTTGCGTTCGTGTCGCTTGGCTTCTGTCACTGAAATGGAAGGATAACGCAGATGGAACGGTGAAATGGCCGTTCGTGGTTGAGAGTTGGCTCGCGAATCTGCAATGGTTAAGAAGTTAACTAGTTGTAATGCATCTAGGAATGCGGTTCGTCTCTCGGTCTGCTTCGTAGTTCTGGACGTCTGGTTCAAATGAGCTTTTGTATTCAACTACTGCAAGGCTATACGTATTCTGATCACTCCTATGCACTTTTTACGTCCATTGTCTCGCGCGACCAACTCTGGCGGAGTTTTTGCGTTCGTTTACACGTAACAATGATTATTATTCGTAATAGCAAAAGTGCTAAACCATTATTTATCGACATTGTATCACTGAGATAACATTTTTAGTTGATAATTTTATGATTTACGACCGTTCTTACTATTAGAAATACCTCGTAACTACTATTTATTTAATTATCCCTCTCCGGTTAATGCTCCCACTAATAGATGACTGTATTCGAGTATGAAAATTAAGTTTTTTGCAAGTCAAGCTATTTATGCTCTATGTAATTATTTTTTTTCGATCTTAGTGTGTTTTTCTCTATTCTATCCGCTTTCCCTTTTTTCTTTACAAGTTATTTTAGTTTAGTTAGATTGTTTGAATTTTATTTAAGTCACGATTTTATTTATGTACTCATATTCAAGCAAATAAAGAATTTAAATCAGATTTACCTGTAGTCAGAGTCTGATGACAGAAGCCGATCTCATGTTTAGTGGCAGCTTCACGTAAATAATATACTTTCAATATTATTTCATAATAATAGTCTTCATAGACTAATTAATAATAATAATATTATTCTTAAATGTAGCCAGCCTGCTTCGCTGCACCTTCTGGCGTTAAAAGGCCGTCAAAAGACTAACTTTGGGTTGGAAGCTTGAGAACAAGTATTTACTCTCTTTCTTATTTCTTTATTTCCTAGTAACGCATCGGTATTGCTAATATTAAATAAAGCATACAATTCCAAAAGACTAGCCTGATATTCAAAGAGATCCGTTGAAGATTTCCGAAGTCATTTAATTCACTTGATGCTGTGCAAGTAAATCGATGTGCACAGATAAGCGGCCGTCGTAAATCCGCCCACGCGAGCATTATGGTCACGGAGATAAGCTGGGAACTGATAACCAATCTCGACCAGTTACGGGACCGGCCCCACACTAGCTTACAAGGTTCGGCCCACCCCTATATATTTTTATCATATGAAATATCCTCTTTTGGTTTTATGGTAGTATATCCTACGTTCTCATGCTACCCTGGTAAATAACAAAAATAAATAGTATAGCGTAGCGATACGCGTGGCGTTATGGTTACCACGTTGGTCCGTCATTCAAAGAGTCCTGGCTTCGATTCCCAGTGAAGCCGGAATTTGAATGAGTTTAAATTTCTATTCTCGATCTTGGTGTGTGTGTAAATGTCTTGGTATGCTAGTGTGGGGCTATGAGTGTGTGGCCATTATTTATTATTATTATGATATACAACAATGACTATTTAAGTAAAACCCAAGAAACTTGTTTTAAAACACAATATAGCATCTACAAGAAAATGTTTGAACACGTAAGCAGGCCCTGATTGATCTTAGAAGTTATTTAAAGGTGCAATTTACGCACACAAATGAAAATGTGCCTGACACTTTACTTAAATTTCGATACAATTCATGATAATGTTAATTAGAATTGGCAATTATCTACGGTTGAAAATCGATTCCGAAGAATAATTGGAACATTAACTCAAATTTGATTCTGAAACTTAGGTAACAGTAGATTTTTTACCACAACTAATTAATTGTTACCCAAATACGGTAGTCCCAGGAATCCCAGGACACGATCAGATTGATTTACATTTTTTATTGGAAAACAAATCAAGTTTTTATGTTCACTGCAGACGGACCTATTTAGTACATTTCTGTTGAGAACGAAACACCTAACAATTAAACAAAAACGTGTCCAAGCACAAAAAGTGAAGGTTGAAAAAACGTTGATATTATAAAGTTCTACAAATTAATAGTATTAGGTCATGCTGTAAGTCAAGGGCACCTATTTTTTATTTCATTCGAATAGGCGGTGACAGGCGCGGTCTACTGCCTTCGGTGTCTCAGAAATATATTAAAAGAAGTTTTCTGAATCCTTTAATACCTGTCAATAGGTGCTAAAACCATCGTCCTCTGTCAGAATCACAAATAGACTTGTTTTATTTCTAATTTATAAACTTATTAATAAACAAACATACACATTATTTTTATAACACCTGTTTTTCAGTCAGCGGATAAACAACATTATTAAAATAGTTAATTAAACAATATTTTACTGCTATAAATAATTAGTCTAATTATCATTTAATAAGAAAATGTCTAATGTACCCATGCGGCCAATTTATTCAAATTTAATAGTTACATATTTACATTTGTATTAATTATTGATGGCGTGTCGTGGATTAACATTAGTGATAGAAAATTAGTGTAAAAACGAATAATTATTTACAATCACAGCAGAGAAGTTTGCAATTTTTTCGTCGATGAAAGTAACCGGTGAATACAAAGGCAGCGAACGTAATTTAGTGACAAAAAGTTATAAATTGACTATTTATAAAGGCGCGCGGCGCGGTGCGGCACGGCGGTGCGGCGCGGCGCCGTGTCGTGGCGTGTCGTGTGCGGTATCAATCAGCGAGGAGGAAGCGCGGGTGAAAGCAGTTGTTGCCACGACGCGACGCACGCACACCATTAGGCCACGTACACACAGTCAATTTATAACTAACCAAATTGTCCTCACTTGAATTTGGGAATCCTGGCTCCTTGGTGCTCGGACTCAACCTATTTATTTCCTTCAGTGTAAAATTATAATCTAATGTGTATCTGGTTTGTTCGATTTTGATTTTTTTTTTAATTATTACAACTTTAAAATAAATACAAACAGCTGAAACAAGCATATATTGATCATTTATTTGATTTGGTTAACGTTACTTTTTTTATCGATTCAAAAATTTACCAACGGCACGCTACTATCCTCTTTGATAATTACCACAGAGTAATCATTCCTGTTGCTCATAGACATCATAGACTCGTGTCACAGACTAAAACAAAGATGTATAACTACCCGCCGATATATAGTATAACAGTTAAATGTTAATTCTCAGGAAAAAAACTTTAAACAGCACCCTTAAATAATGCAAAATGATTTTCGTACCAAAATTCATAGAAATACAATAATTATTTAACAATAAACGTAGTTAAGCAGGTAATTTGCATTATGTAAATGTCGTTACCAGCATTAACATGCGGCGTTCCAAACAGGTGGTCAGATGTAGCAAGGATTCGTGACCCACCTCGATTGGGACAGCGCTCTCGGTCCAGTTACCATAGATACAGCTGCAACTATCACCGGACAATGAAACGACATATCGTAGCATCTAACTAGCTACCTTCGTTTCGGTTACTACGATTTACCCGAACCCAAAAATATTGCTCTTCATTTATTTTAGGCGTTACGCAAATATCAAATTTAGTTTGTCGAGTAGTGCAACACTTTTTGTTATACTACAAACTAAAAGAAGAGAAAAATAATTAGTTATTAGAACATGTACATTGGCACGTACATAGAAATTAATAGTATAAATAATAATTAATATATTAAAGCTGTAAATATATTTCCGTAACAAATTGTACATGTTATCAGCGCAATGCTGATCTGGGGAGCAAAATCAAAATCAGAATCATTTATTTGTCATAGTATACATAGGTAAGTTATAAGATG
>DWJN01005526.1:0-11405 GCA_018248895.1 Carystus phorcus
TCGCGCTTGGAGGTCTCCGGTTGTGTTCCGATGGAGATCCCGGGGTCCTCCATAAAGCGCTGAGGAAGGCCACCGGGAGGGTTTTAGTGCGGTAAAAATCCCACATAACCCTGTGTCGCTCCCAAGGCACCGGGTACCTTTTGAAGGTTTCCCCCGCGAAAACAAAAAAAAAAGGCTGGTTTGGTATATGCACACTGAATTCCGCCCTGGTTAGCGACTATTATTATACTGCCGCACCAACACATAAACAGACTGCATAAAACACTACTCAGAAACAGTTTATCAGTAAATTATCATATTGACGGTTATAATGATTAGTGAATTCGGTTTTTTATTATTTTGTTCGCGTACTTATTTCAGGTACAAGATTACCTTTGCCTGTCCACGGGTAAGTTATTATTCATTAGATGAGTTTTCGCTTCGCTCAGTGAAGAACGGGGTTTCAAATTAGTACGCAAGTATAACGTATAAGTACGAAACGTAAGTAATTACAACATTTTGTTACTCCGTAAGCTTTTATTTCAGTAAAGTATTAAGCTTATGTCAACACGGATATTTTAAATGCAAACCTGCCCTACTATACCTACCCGTGCGAGTATTTATGTAAATATGAATAATAAATATGATGTTTATTGTAAAATCTCGAAGGCATTGTAACGAAAACTATTATTGTCAGTAAACTGACATTAGCTTTAATATATTATCGCAACCTAACCTATGCTCCATACAGACCTTGAACCTCGCCTCGTAAAACTAACCGCCCACATTTCTATATGATTACGTGTATTGTTTGCAAACAACCGTTCAGCGATCATCGCTCACGTGTCCACATTGAAAGCTGACTTGCCTGGCTTAGTTGGTGTTGAACACATCACCGATTTTTTGTTTTAATTCTAGAATATCCTCACGATCTTTGTAACTATGACGAAATAGCGGTATAAAATACAAAGGTCGTGAGTACCTGCTATAATTAAAATGCTAGGTGTCCGCGATGATATTTTAATTTTAGTGTAGACTTCGGTGATGTTTTAAATGAAACGGGTACTCACGATTTTTGTACATATATTATACAGTTATTTCGATAAAGTTGCAAAAATTTTAAGTATCCGATTTTAAGATGTAGTGTCATGGTATCAGCCTAAGGACGTGAAAGGAAATAAACGTAACGTTCGTAAGCTTATTAGTATATGTCAAACGTCGGCTGTCAAAAGTATCTCCCCATAGCAGTCTCGGCATGAACACGATCTATGTAACTGGATCGAAATAGTTGCAAAAATCTTAAGTATCCGATTTTAAGATGTAGTGTCATGGTATCAGCCTAAGGACGTGAAACGAAATAAATGTAACGTTCGTAAGTATGTAACTGGATCGAATATTTGTGAGTACCACCATGAGTACCTGTTTTATTTAAAACGTCACCAAAATCTGCACTAAAATTAATCATCGCTCGTTATAATGACGAAGCGACGTGACGGAAAATGTCGTCCGAAGGTTGCATGTTTAAAATTAATTACTTGCAGTAACGATGAAGGAGTCTTAGAAAGAGAGACGTTCTAATACGCGCGTTTGTAATTAATTATTACTAGCAATGAGGAAGCGTATAGCCCGGCGGCTCATATAGATGCTAAGTGACCAACTGAGTTAATCAATTGGGGAAGCGGTCAGTGGCAGGATGAGTGACCGTTAATAGCAAACATTTCGTCAGTGATTTTCATCCTTTGAAAGACACGTTAAGCTCCGGTTGTTATCAATGACAGATGATGGATGCTACAAGCTATGTCGAATGCCTTCGTGTGGCACACAATTTCCGCCGCCTAAGTTGGTCGCTGAGCCACCAATCCAAACTGGAGCAGCGTAGTCGAGTATGCTCCAAGCCTCCTGAATCACTGGGAGAGACCCATAACCTGTAGTACAACCTTAATGGGTTGATGTCTGTGAAAGAACTTATAGAAAGAGTTTTGAACAATTGTAAAATGTACAGTATGCGATGACATAAGTATCAAAATCAACAATACTCACTTTGGGTAAAGATAAAGTATGTAATCCAAGCAAGTGTTAGAGGAAACAATGGAAGTTGAATCATTATTCATTCGGAAGTGCGAACCATCTCAATGCAAAGGTCAACATAACCGCTTTGTATTCGACCCGTCTCGTGCACAACGAGTGACCAAATAAGCGAATGTAAAAGATATTACACATAGGCGACCGGTAAATAATTTTACTAGATTGTTTTTATTCGTTTAAACACTCGTAATTCCGCCCTAGAGTTTCTACATACTAAACACCCACAACTAGATAAAAACCATTTCCGATCGAAAATTGAAGCAGTACCCATAAATCGAACGAATACGATTACTATGAACTACGAGTACATTGATATATCTATCTTGCAGGTGGCATGAATAAGTAAGTTAACATTACAACTATAATTAGGACCTAAAGATGAGAAAGATCATTTCACGAGAATAGAAAATATCTTGATAACCAATAACAACAACAAACTTCTCTGAATATAAATATCTAAAATATGTTATATAAATAAATATTTTTGAAATGAGAAGTAGAACCATTTGCCTCAAAAGATTCTTGAACTAAATCCATATAAGATGCTCGTTTTTTTATATTGATGTGCTGAAGGTGTAAATTTTCAGTAGGAGACAGAAAATGACCCGTAATTAGAAATGGAATTTAATGTAGAAACTACCCGATTGGTTGTAAAATCCTGAACAATTGCTAAAGACATGAGTGCTCTACCTCCTATCGTCAAAGCCCAGGATAAAGAAAAAACAAAAAACAATCATTATTTTTGATATACATATATAGATACTGTGCACGAAACAAGAAACAATATCGTACAAGAAAAAAAATCTTTCTGCCTTAGCCCTACCAGACTTTTTGGTTACTGTAAGACTCTAGTTATTAAAGTCGCATGCATGTGTCGACAATGTGTAATAACTTTAACGGATAATCCTACCGCCACAGTGTTAAATCAGTTGCCATTGTTGTTTATCAAATAAAATGTAGATAGATAGCTAACTCTTTATTGTTTGTAAACCGTAGAACATAAAGTTTAATTATGTGTATGAACAAGAAGCACAAAAAAGTCTGACTGCTTTATTGCTACGTAGCGATTTCTTCCGATTGGTTAATCGGGGGCATATGAATAATTGTATTCTTAAACAGTGAGGCGCAAAATAATCACAATGAATAAGATGACAAAATGACAGACGGATTTAATTAAGAATAGACAAGGTGGAAAGAAAAGGTAACACAATTTTATATAGAAAACAGTAATGGTTGAAAGTTTAGTTCATATTTGTTTATAAATACTCACAGTCTCACACACTCACACTTTTTCACACACAAATTAGAAATCATAAAGTTTTATGGCCCAATAGGCGTCAACTACAAATAGTTAATTAAATTTAGGGTATGAAGCGCTATCGATCTTTGAGTCCAAGCTAATCTCCTCTGCTCCTCTGTTTGTATGTAACCTGCTAATAAATGGTGAAGGATGGGACGCCCGTTTGGTAAAGATTGCGAAGACTTTAGTTTATCGAAATTATATAATTAAGACCTGATATCATAATCCTTTGGGTTTTTTATAGTCAGCTAAAAAAGTCTAATCCACCAATCCAATGAGCGGGGTTAGAATTAGACCAATAGTCACTCGCTTGAGTCAGCCGCCAAATGAAACATCGTGTTCTTTTTGCGAGATTGAGAATCAGTAGTTTCCATCTTCTCTTGCTCTTGTAGTAAAATCCTACACTAATTTACGCTTACAGTATGTTGTAGTACAAATGTTGAGGGTCTAAAAACAGATTTTGAGATTTTATATATTCACTGCGTAGTAAAAAGGAGAAAGAAACTTGTTTCAAAAATGATTACCAAAGTTTTAACAAATCGATACTTTGGTGCAAATGTTGTAGATCTTTTTCGTATCAATGACCTAGCCAGGACTTTGTTCGACCTTTTTTACAAGAAATATAATCAAAAATGCCACCATTAGAAGTAATACACATAAAATTTCTCAGTTTATTATCATTTTATGTATATTGTAAAAGGACTTTAGAATTAATTTGAGTGTTTATGGATAAAACACTTAGGCAAGAATTGTAAAAATCACTATTTCCACATCCATTTCGTTTCGTACCACATCTAGTTCTACAACAATAGATGTACTCAAATATTTTCTATGTACAGATATCAGTTATAAGAAGCTTTATTATTTTATTTATTGCAACAGATCGTAGTTCAACAATAACAATCGGTCAATAATTACGCAATAAGGAAATCAGTAATCTTAGTTTGAAATAGCACCGACAATCTTATCTGCTATGGAAAACCTCATGACACTTACTTTCTTGATATTATCAATGAAATACCGCCATATTTTAGCGACTAAATGTTCAATTTGGGCCACTAATAGACATTTTCTTGCAGCTATTCTTTCTAGTATACGTTTTTTTCGTAATATAAGTACATACTTCGTTTTAGTCGAATACTCTCGGCAGAATCGTCGTGGTTAGTAAGATGTATATAAATTGTTCGTTATTAAATCCTTTTCGTTGATTCTCTTCGCGGTAATCATGAATGTACTAAATGTCCCGATTCGTTCTGCTCTATATGTCAACCATTTTTCATTGCTTTAAAATAAATATTGATCAATTTTATATTTGAAGTTCTTATTAAAAGTATACAATTACCGAATGTATATTATAGTGCTAGATACTTATTAATAATTAAGGTCTAATTTTGAGCATTTGAGGAACATTCATTGATACTTAGTACCTAAATAATTATAACAAGCGATATTAAATAGAATGATTTATTTACTGTAACGATACCATAGACATAATTATGTCACGTATATCAGTCTCCGACCTTCGATATAATCAAGACATGATCTTGGTCATAAACGCTGTTTTATAAAAGATCTGAACTATTTTAAATATAACTATGTAGGTCATGCTTTGCATAATTAGTTTAATAACAAACAAATAAAGCTACTCATAGCCAAACTTGGATTCTCTCTGGTTGCCATAGACGACACACAAAAATAAGGACTCAACCAGATCGAGAACAAAATTCAATTTCATTATTAAATTTCCGCCCCGCTGGGCGTCAAATCCCGGACCTTTAGGACAGTCTATCATGTTGACATTCGAACAATTCATTAAATAAGTAACAATTTACAGCATGTTCTCAGCAATGTTAAGTTTACCATGATGGTTGTTGTGGTACAATACCCTCGATTAATGTTGCTCAAATTTACATGGGAACACTTGACACGACACGATATTATGAGCTTCCCAATAAACGAATCATCCAAACCCTTAGACCCAGTAAAATGTTCTGAAGTTACCCACATAAAAAAAATACAGACCAATTAAAAACCTTCTCCTGTTTTTGAAGTCGTTTAAAACAGCATAATTTATATACCGGAGTTTAAATGTGGATAATGAGTATATAGTGGTCTCTAGGTGGTCTGGGTGATACCAACCCACACTTGAATATGATCTCACCACAACATTAGCGTTTAGTTTATTTTGTGTTTACATCAGTAGTAAGTTATTTAAAGCTATACGATATTATTAGGTACTTTTTATATAGATAAAATCGTCCCGACATTCTTACTAAGACATGTAGAATTAGAGATTTGTTTTTTTTCTGGCTATATTATTAGTAAATTAATTACAATACAATAACAAGCTTTTCTAAAAGATCTACCTAAAAAATAAATTACAGCATAAAAAAATAAAAAACACGCTTTCATAAAAAATCTAACTTTATTTATATTGTCATCAACAGCCCTTCAAAGACCTGGATTTAAAAGTGTATCAGGATTAATATATTTAGATACCAGATATCATTCTAAAGTCATATCATCGTCTGAGCTATTGACAAAGGAAATAAATAAAAACTTAATAAGCGGAACAGGGCTAATATGATTGTCGGTAATGATAAAATCATTAGGTATACTTTGAATATTAATGTACTCGCCGTTCTAAGAATAATTAAATTACATCACAATGACGCAGCTAAAAATATACCAACTTATATTTGCCGGGAATGTATTCAAAGTAAAGGAGTATCATCTACAGATATGCTTTAGTATGATCGGCGATTTTAATTACTTTTATTAGTAATAAATAATGATAATAAAATTCGTTTATTTCTCCCTTACGTTACAAACTTAATAATAATGTAACATTAGAGAACATAGCACAAGTGTTTGAATTAAATTTTGGATTCTTATTAACCTTGTGATAACTGATTTGAGATTAGCATTAGAAGTTCAGAGTTCATCTTAGAAAGTTGCGAAGGGGGCAACCAGGGCTACGCATTAACAAAGGTTTTTATCTTCTCCTCAAAGAATTTAAGTAGGTTCATATATTTCCTATAAATATTGATTCTTTAAACATCAACATTGTTTAAGGTTACGCTTTGAGCTCCATATTAACGAAAACAAACGATCGGAAAATATTCGAGGTTCTTGCGAGTAAGGGAGTATGTACAAAGGGACATTGATAGAATATGCTGCTTAGGTTATAGCCTCGCCAAAATCTCGCTCACGGCTAGACAAGTCTATCACCCAGTACCTGCAAGTTGACTTGAAACATGTAAGGCTGCACAGTTCCAAAAGTAGTTATTGATTGAGATAATTTACGTTAATTAGTTATGTGATAGTTATTTTGTTTAAGTACTGCCTCAGCTATGCCGATACATATACGCTGAGTGTTATTCAATGTTTGACTTCAACCTATTAAAGGCACACTACAGGGCATGGGTCTCTCCTCATTACTGATGAAGCCTTGAGCATACCTTCACCATTCTGCTCTAGTGCGGATTGGTGGAGGAGTTTAGTGGCTAACCCAAGTTTTTAAGCCACCTGAAGGCCTCGGACATAGATTGATTGCTAGAATAAGAACTTAACTTAACGTGCCCTCTGAAGCACGGAAGCTCGAGAAACTTTGGCTACTAGCGATTATCCATCCAAGTGACGACTGCGTATGCAAGTGCGACTGAGTTGCTTAACTTATCGATCGCTTGTGATCGACGCGAGCCGCCGGGCTATGAGCGCTTCATATATTCGTATTCAATGTTTACTACCTACTGCAAATACTTACTATTTATAGTAATGTACAATTATGGCGTTCATAGGGAAAACCGCAACCTATATTGAGACAACTTTATTGATCCTTTGTTTGATACCATTATACATAATTTAGTAGACAACAAACATGATGCCGTATTATTTAAATATGATTTACGTGATTCGATTATCAAACTATTAAGTCAAACAAAAAAGTAAATTTTCGTTGAAAATAAATGTTTGATTGGTTTGTGAACGTAACCAGGGTGATTTGATTGAATTGTAAAATTATAATATATGTATATAATTTTTATTTCTATTTTTGTTGGTAAAATTAGAAAATTATTTTATCTTAAGGCTTAACTTTGGCTCTAAAACATTTAAATAATTTACTCATTCATATTGTACTTTCGCATGTACTTAGTACATACATATTCTTAATAACATAATATGTGTGTTTTTTTTTGTGCACAATACACTAACAGCTGTGGTTATAAAGTCTATGCGACACTCATGCAGTGACTGAAAGGAAGCCTCATTAAAATCTTCTGAAACTATTTTTGTAATTTTCCCCTTCAATATACAGAATAACAGCATAATGTTCGCCTTACTAAGTGTTGTGGCGCTTTACTAAGTGTTTGAATTTTTTCTGTGTTTTGTTTCAAAAACAAATGTAGACGGTTGGATAGAGCAATGAACTGCTGTAGTTTATAAATGTAATTTATTATTAATGTAGGTATACTCGTATGTTAAGTTCTTTTAATGCTCTCAGAGTATGATTTGTGTTAACATCTTGTTGTATCTCATAACATAATTATTGGCTGAATTTTGATCGGTAAATTTAGATTACCTTAATATGCTTTTGTTTTTCTTTTTCTGCTATGTATGTACCAAGACCACTCGAGGTTAAATTACCTAGATGAATCAATTTGTGGAAAACGATGTTGGTGGCAAATTTATGTTTATATTTAGCCTGCATGTTTATGTACCTTTAAAATTTGTTACTGTTTGTTTTTCCAATAAATAAATAAATAAAAATATATATATACATATATATACGTGGCGTAATGGTCACCACGCCGGACCACCGTTCGAAAGGTCCTGGGTTCGATTGCCAGCGAGGCAGAAATTTGAATTATGAGTTTAAATTTCTGTTCTCGATCTGGTTGTTTGTGTAAATGTCCATGGCAACCACGACACGGGTTTTCTTAGTGTGGGGCTATGAGTGTGCGACGTTATTTATTTATTTCCATAAAAATGGTTATAGTAGGTTACCCTTAAAAGCTAAACATATGCTATCGCGGATTTTTATTTAGAAATTTTAGAGGGGAACAATATTGTAATACATGATTTTTGAGTAACTTTCACCGTCTACTCAGCGCACGCAAGGAAAGCTCTAAGTTTTGCCGTTTCTACAATATTTTTTATTGCTGCTCCACTCCTAATTATCTAAGCGTGATGTTACATAGCCTATAGCCTTATTCCATAAATGGACTGTTACACTAAAAGCATTTTTCAAATCGGTTCAGTAGTTCCTGAGATTAGCCCGTTCAAACAAACAATCAATCAATCAAACAAACAAACTCTTCAGCTACATATTATTAGTATAGATAGAAGATATTTAAGGTATATGAATTTTATTGAACCATTTTCAGTTGAAATTATAAAACGTTGTAATGTTTTTACTTTATCTCAAGTCTATAGCCATTTTGAAAGTGTTAATGCTTTTCTTTTTCAATAAAGTTGTAAGTAAGTAAGTTGTAAGTATATCCAAAATATTTTAAATGTCCCATTCTGTACGTATTTGGTACTCTCTTCAATTAAAGTATTATTCTGTATTAAAGTTTCCATAATCCATAAACTTTTCGAGTTTTGCAGAAAGTAAACTACGGAAGTAGATTTTTTATGTATATGAATAAGCCAAGTCCAAAGCAAGCGGAAATTGAATACTATGTTTTAAATACTATTTTATTTTACAGCTTCTCTCAATTTTTAATGTAAGTTTAATTTTTTTATGTAAGAAGCCGACAAACGTACAGCGAGACACATGTTGATAATTGGGTATTTGACAGTATTAAAAAAAAAGCGTTTGTTATAGATAGTTCTGCACATTGTGAAGTATAAAAACGTTCTGCAGTTAAATAACTTGAAAAGAACTATTAATTGATCCAAAATTAATAATACACTTTCTTAGACGTCAGTCACGTGACACAAAACGGTCCGGATTGCGTCGGGTTTACGATGACGTCACACGCAAGGAACTGTCATTCGCCAACTATGACTTTATTTTCTATCTTACTTGCGTGAAGACGCCATATTGCTTATATTAACGTTTTGGCGGGTTATTGAAATAATTAAGTTGTAATTTAAATTTTTAAGGCAAATACCAGAATTAAAGATAATAACTTTTTGCAGGTTCTTTGACTCCTACGCAATGTTAAATAGGTTTTAAAAACTTGTCAAATACCCAATTGTGTTTTTGCAACATAGGTGATCCCTACTTTGTCAAACATTTGATGTTGCCCCCGTCGTTCAGGAATCTTTCTAACTAAACTAGCGGCACGCTATGGTGGCTGTTTAGACATATTACAATAGTGATGTGTCAATGTCAATTTATTGTCGAAAAAAAAAGTAAAGTTGTGTTGCAAGTAGTACCATATTAAAAAGGTTTATTATTATTTACGCCAATATTTTTATATTACGTGGTCAACTAAGAGGTACTTACTGGTTCCGAAGATCCCAGCTGAAGGATGAATCTCTCAGCGGATAACTCGAGCTATCGTCGGTTTAAAAACTCATGTAATCTAAAGTAAACAAAGCACAATGGTTGGTAGTAACAGCTGCGCTTACAATGTCATATCGGAAGACGAATTGCTTGTGAACGTTCAAAAACAAAGCGTATTTTATATAATTTTAAATCGATTTGTATTGTGTCGTCGTTCGGTACATAGTCCCATGGTCGATGGTACATTGGTCAGTCAGGGTTGTTTATATCGAAAAACCTGATGGTAGATGTCATATCTAATGCTATCATATAAGTTATACGTTATAATATTATGGTGTGACGCAGGATGCGGTATCGTGAGAGAGATCGCCATTCGTACACGCGCAGTGGAAGGATTATCAAAGGGCGGGGAGTCTTTGTGAGTATTCCTATTATGTATTTGATTGTGACGGAATGCAATATTGTCAAATGAGTGAGTGATGTATGTAACGACAACGTTGACTATTAGATTTTATTTTAGAATTGTAATAGATTTGCTTGATTTATATTTTTTTTTTTGTTTTCTTTAATTTTTATATATGAGATGTTGGTTTTATTATTTCTGTTCTATGTATGATTTGTATGATTATTATTATTTGTAAAATAGTTAGGTATTCTATTAGCGGTAATTGGCGAGAGTCGTGCTATTAAGTAAATAATAAATAAAAAAAAAATTAATAATTTGGTCGACATACGGCCAGACGAGTCACCTGATGGTATCTATCTATCTAAAAGCATTCTCTGCTAGTCAACCATTGGGCAGTGGGACAGTATTGTAGGCGTTTACAAAAGGGGGAAATATGAAATTTATAATAGAATTACCAAACTTTTTTTATTTGAAGCAGTTGACATGGCTCATTGAAATTTGAGACGTGTAGTTTTTTAATTATCCATAATATTTATTAAAGTTATCCGTAATAACTTCGGAATTGAAATATTTATTACGGCGTGTTTAATTAAAGTTGTTTTTTTTCTTTTGCCTATTGTCAAAGCGATGATTCAAATAATGTGTGTATGTGTGTGTGCAGCGGTACCGCACGCCGTCCCGGTCCCGGTCCCGGTCCCGGTCGGTGACGCCGCCGCACTGGCGCCAGGCGCAACGCCGCATCATCAAGCTGTCCGAGTTTGAGGTAAATGCTATCACTCATTACCATCCATCACCTGTCGTCCTACACACACGTCGATCCATCATCCGCTATCCAGTTATTAGTTTTTTAAGCTATCGCTTAAAAATTGTTTCAATTTGAAAATTGAATAGGGATTGAAAACATTTTTAAAAACAAGTATTATTCGTTTGTTACACAAATACCTATAGTGCATAAATACATGAAAGATATTTTGACAAAATTTAAAGGTTTTGCGTTGTTAAAGACTATAAACGTAATAAGAATCCCTCACTAGCTGTCATAATGAATAAAAGTAGATATTTCAGGACTACTCATTTTCTTTAGAAGGTTTAACACAAGTATAATTAAGTGACCTCAATTCAATGTTTCCTGTAATTCGTGAATGTTATCTCGCATTTTATAAACAAGTATTAGGTAT
>DWJN01005527.1:0-11403 GCA_018248895.1 Carystus phorcus
TTACCACCCAAGACTACATCACCGCTTACCATCAGGTGGGATTGTAGTCAAGCATTAACTTATAATGTATAAAAAAATATATATAAATTAAAAGTAATAAACTTTTTAAAAACCAACTTTTATTTAAATGCCCTAAAAAGAATAAAATAAACTTTTCCTTTAAAATTTTTACTATCAACACAAAACATCATTACACAATTTATGTGACATAAATTCCTTCCAGCAATGAAGTGTATCCATTTTACAGATCTTTACAATAGCCGTGAGTGGGAACATAGCGAGTTATCTGCAAAACGCCCACAAGGTGTTCTGGCGGTACGACTTCCACCTGGTATCATATGCCTCAACGGCCATATTTTTCTATGTGTGGGTGGTCCCCCTGGCGCTGTGGGGCGCACTTAAGTGGACAACGGAAGACAATCATTTAATAGAGGTATTTTATTGTATTTCACCATTCAACTTCATCGCATCTGTCCCACTGAAATCTGAGTGACCCTGTATACCCTCAGTATTTATTCGGATGGAAAAACTACAACCGACTGCACCTGCAGAGCTATTGCACATTATTATTTGGGTGTCCGACCATTTTTCTGGTCGCCAACAGAGAATGCCTGATGAAAGGCGGTG
The DNA here is from genome assembly GCA_018248895.1 of Carystus phorcus. Lineage (NCBI taxonomy): Eukaryota > Metazoa > Arthropoda > Insecta > Lepidoptera > Hesperiidae > Carystus > Carystus phorcus. The sequence continues at coordinate 628 of DWJN01005527.1, forward strand.
ATTTCCTGTGACTGAACCGTAATGGGTAAGGAGAAGGACGCGACGGGTGGACGCACGTACACATTCTGGTTCGTCCTAGAGTGGGGGCAGTGAGAGAACCTGAGGACGGACCAATAACGATTACGTATGGAAGACACCGGCGTGTTCCAACGAGATCCCGGAGCTTTCCCGTATGCGCCAGACTGCAATCGAAGGGGTTTTAGGGGGATTGAATATACCATATCACCCACTACGTATGTTAAGACTTCCCTCTCGAACAAAAAAATGTATCGCGCTGGCCAGATGCAGATGGCCATCGTTTGGTGTGGAATTATTGTAGTATAAAAGTACTGAATGGATGTAACATGTTGCAGTATTATATTTTTAGGAAAATAGGTAGCAACCCTCAAACAAAAAAAGACAAGTGAAGCATTACAGGAACAAATGTTATGTTGTTACAGGAACCGAGCCCTCCAACTATGATGTCGTTGTTTTGCCTGTACGGGTACTCGTTATCCATCTACATCCCCGTCGCCATCCTGTGGACGATACAAGTATCCTGGCTGCAGTGGCTCCTGGTGGTCATGGCAGCATTGGACTCTGGAATAGCCCTGGTCTTTTGGCTTCTCCCTGCCCTCAAGAGGTCCAGATACTCTATTATTCTTATTGGTCTAATCTTGGGCATGCATTTCCTGCTTGCTGCAGGTTTTATGCTTTACTTTTTTCATGTACCTGATAATGAGCCCACTCATCCAACAGCAGGGCCCGGTAAAGAATGAGTTTGTTAACAGATCATAATCTGAGTAATATAAATATTTATAGAGTAAGTCTGTTATGGAAATCGCCTCGTGTCGCAGTTAATACCTACTGAATACAATGATTCCGTTAACCTCTTATAATATTGAGTGTAATAATTACAAAGATGTTATATCTTATAGATTGTGTTATGACGTTATAAGTTAATACTAAAAGTTTTAAAGGAAAAGTTATTTTTTTAGTTTTTGTGATCGCTGAATAGATTGGAGAAACAGAGTTTAACAGGCAGTAATGATTACATTCGGAATATATCGACGGTCATTACGTACATAGCGACAAGTCAAAAAATTCACGCATTTTTCGTGAAATAATTCTTAAGCTCGTTTCAAAATATTTGCTCTTAGGAACAAAATTAGAAAAAAAAGTAAGGAGTAGAAAAGTTCTGCTTTTTTTTTGGCACATTTTTTTATTGACAAAAATTGTTCAGAATGAGTTGCAGAATCTCTCCACACAATAATATTGCCAATTTACAATTAATAATATTTCTTGTATTTCCAAAATAACGCAATATTAGAATGTAATTTTATTTTTGGTAGTAGTGTTCAGTCGTCTTTACTTCTCATTAACCAACTTCAAAAAAAGGAAGAGGTTCTCAATTCCTCTGTATTTTTTTTCGTGTACGTCTATAACTTTTTACTGGGTAGACCGATTTCGATGATTCTTGTTCTTTTCGAAAGCCGGTGCTCTCCCATTGGTCCCATATTAATTTGAGCGACATCTGGCGAAAAGTTTTTGAGGTATCGCTGATATTGTATTTGCTTTACTTCGATTTCGTGATTTAGGTGCACATTTCATTATTTGTCGGTGAAAAATGAACAAAAGAAAGTGTTTATGATGGTATGTAAGCTTCCGGACGGGTCTCATTTTAACTAATTGGTGTCGATCTGATCATTACTTTCGAAGGCATACAACGGAACTCTTCAAATAATTACAGCAGATGTCTCACGATTGCGGCAATTGTTGGGTAGGTTAGGTTGGTATGATCTTATTAATATAAAAACGAGAGCTTCCGGCGACATCTGTGACCTGGACGGAATCACTAAAAAGTGAGAAATAAAAAAACTTTTAACAAAAAAGGAAAACCGCCTTCAAAAGGGATTAAATAATTTGATGAGGGAAACTGCTTAGGAAGTAGGTGCTTTTGTAGGTACCTCGATTAAAGTAACTGGCACCGATTTTTTTTGTTATTTTTTACTCAAAAAAAACGTATACAATACATTCCTTTCGTTATTTGTAAATTATAACAAGAAAATAAAATGCATTTAGACACTTGTACTTCTGTAATGTATGATGTATGTGATTTTTAATTCGTAATTTCTTTGTTGTTAGTACTTATTTTGTATATTATGTAAAAATCTATGAGTTATAAAATAACGTACCTAAATTTGTTTTTCTTTTTCATTATTATATTTATTATATACTAGCTTTTGCCCGCAGCTTCGCTCGCGTTAAGCAACTTTCATTCCCCATTGTATCCCCTTGGCGGTAGAATTGATTAAAATCCTTAGTGGATGTCTACGTCATAACATCAAATTTCAGCCCGATTCGTCCAGTGGTTTGGGCTGTGCGTTGATAGATCACCATGTCAGTCACCTTTGAGTTATATGTGTATTTAGATAATTATTATGACAATTTTGAGTCCATTATTGTTTAGTATTCACGTACAAAATCATTTATTATTCTTACGTTGACATTTTTTGATTTTACCATCTTTTCGGAAGGGTGCTTTAACATCGAGAAGAAACGGCGAAAAAACTCCTCTGACATCTTTTTAAGTGAAATACATGTTACAAACCACATTGTCACCAACGTGAAACTGAACGCGGTACTACTATTTCCAAGCGTCCGTGTCGTTGATAATATATTCGTCTGCATTATACTGCCCTTTACTCAGAAGCTGCGTTTTTACTTTATATTCCAAAGGTTAAATCACGTTTTGACGTTGGTAATTTATTGTAGAAAAGTACACAAAATACCCAAAAATATCGCTGCACCTTCCTTAGGCGAAACGAAGACGTGACAAAGTTATGCCTATTTCTAATTGGGCGATTATGCATATCACTATTTTGCTTAAACAGTTGAATTACTCCTAACAATCATTATATTATTGTAAATCAACTGGGACGCTACTGTAAGTATACCTATTTCTTTAAACTTCTCCTGCAAGGACTCGCACGATTTTAATTTATAAATGGCTCCAATTGCCCTTTTCTGAGCACTAATATGACATACGTGGCAGTTGTATTACCTGCCTTCAACCCATTAATTGCCCACTAGTGAGCACGGGTCTCTCCTCGTCACTGAGGAGGTCTAGAGCATACTCCACCACGCATCTCCAATGCGGATTGGTGGAGGGGTTAGTGGCCAACCCGAGTGTCGGATGTTTTTAAACCGCCCGAAGGCCTCCGACATGGCTTGACGACTGCTATGTTCATACCAACCGGGACCGACGACTTAACGGCCGCCGGACGGCATTCACGTCATTACCATTGTAAGAACATGCTACTAATTTTACATTATCGGTTAACTGGGAGAGAATGCCCAAAAGTTAAACACTTTGAGGCACCTTCGAATAAACTAATTCAAATAAATTAAATAATTTATTAATTACATAGTAAAGATAACATTCCCTAGTGCTGACCAATCGGAATCAAATAGCTATTCCCATTTACTTGCATACCGAAGCAAGTTATGCCATTCACGATCATGTCACAATAGTATGTATGATACGTCGCGAGCTTCCAAACGGTAGAATGCGATCGACGAAGTTCCGCAACCTTGGTTTGAATTTGTACTAGTGTTATGTATCAACCCAATCGTGTAATGTGTAACTATGTGACTCGGCGACAACAACAAACGAAATTTATTTCATATGTGAAATAAAATAAGTCATGAAATCTTTTAGTAGATACACGTGTCGACAAACATGTGAAAGCTTGGAATTTATTATTGAGTATATTATATTCAACCTATCATTGGATATTTAGTGAAAGACGAAAGCTTGCAGTACCTAAAGGTATTGGAAAATGCTGCTACACCGCGACTCTATCTACTATTACGTAATTAACTCTTCTGCTACCCGTATGATTCAAACACAAAGAATCATACAATCATGTCAGGCCCCAATCCAATACTGACAGACCAGGGTGTCGTAAGGCGACAGTAGCCGATATGTTTGGTGACAAGGATGTTTTGTTGGTAAGGATTATATTACGAATGTAATTATGAAGTTACTAATATTACTGGTATTATTACTTATTCGTGAAGCCCGTCTGACTAACTACCATCGACTATGTCAAGTCAACCGCCAAAAGACTCGTATTTCAATTGGGTGCTTGAGAACTAGAATTTTCTTTCCCTCTTTACATCAGGGATGCGTTTGGTGGTACGACAGTAACCAATTGCCTCATGTGGCTCGCGTGCTCGTTTGTCGGCTAATTACATAACAAAAAATCTCATACATTTAACTTGTTTAATTTGTTTTATGATTCGATGTTGGTATTAAATAGCCTGCAAAGAATAATTATTGCACATTAAGAAATAGGTATGACTATATGATTACAATTGTAAATAGTTGTTAAGAAACATAAACGATACCGAATATAAGTCACGATATGAAATCTCAGCACGTTGAACTGTTGAAACGTTACCTATAAAAAGGTGATTAGCTACCAAAAAGTACAGAGACCTTGAATAAATATTTAATACTATGCGGTTCACCAACTCGGCCGAGGCTAATCTTCGCGAGATACACGTGCAAAAACCATATGTTTACATTACGTTGACTACTTCTGCTGAGAAACTTGTAATATATGTAGCGAAAACTTTTCTTGCCAACACGAATTTGACTTCGTGGAAAACTTTTGCTCATATTCAGAAAATTACTCAGAAAAGCTAGTTAACGCGAAAAGCTATCAAATTATTCTATTGAAATATTTATGTTAAATACTTCATACGGCCTAAATATGTAATTAAGTTCGAAGGTAATTTATTCAATTTATCATCTATGAGTATAAAATAAATAATTGAAGTCTTAATCATTTTAATTTCGATGCGAGCCATTTTAACTGATAATTAAACGGAGAAGATTCTCAATTCTATATGTATATATTTTTTTACGTTAGAACACGCATAGCTTTCCACAGAGTAGGCCAATTTTGGTAATTCTCTTTTTAATGGATAAGATACTAAGATACTATAAGAACTAGATTACTACAAGAACTAGATTACTACAAGAAGTTAGTAATTAAGTATAGTAAAAAAAGGTTTTTTATATCTTGCTTTTCAGTTTTTTCGTTTTTTTAACTTTTTTGTTAAAAAGTAATTATAATGTTTTACTCTATGCCAGTCTAAGTGATTTCGTTGTGGGGGTGGAGTGACCCGTTTGAGGCCGACTCATGGACTGAGACAAGCTGCCTTCACTGTTATTGTGAGCACATCCCGCCGTCAGCGCAATGCCACATTATGTCACAACGGTGCTCTTAGACGAAACATTTTCATGGCACACCACCAACTTTAACTTCTTAAAATTAAAAATACGAGTAAGATATGAGCCAACTAAGTGCCTTAGCTGAGGCAATGCGAACTTCGCCTGAATTCTCAGCGGAGCACACGGCTCCCGCAAATATTTGCTCCCGGCTGTAGCACACTAGAAATTATGTTAAGCGTGCCGGAAATTTTTGCTCTTCATGGCCGGTGGAAATGCAAATTTTACATTTTTAAAGCACTTCAGATGCCTGCACCGGCCGCCGTCACGTACCTCCGTGTGGCGCTGCTGATAACAACCAAAGTTAACGGTTGCAGCTGTCCAAAATAATCTTATTACCGTCACAGTGAACTTTCGTCGAGTTACGTCAATTGATGTACAACGCAGAAAACGTTTGAGTATCTTTAATACGTTTCACAACAGTGAACGGAGCAATCAAGTGCTAGTATAAAATACAAATTGAATTATGAAAAAACACGCTATTTATGACAATGGTAATATGAGGTATAATGTATGTATGTACATTTACACAATTTTTTTATAACTTGAATTTAGTGTTCTGTTGAACGCTTTCATAAAAAGCTTGACATATTGGGTATTACAGTAATAGTTTACACTAAAAAGATATTATTTCAAAAGTCATACTTTTATAGTAAAGTCGTTTCGTTTTTATTAACTTTATTTACATAATGAATTTATCAGTGCCGTTGCACGATATCAACTTATTTGCGTCCACCCGATGCGCGATCAGTAATAATTATGAGCAGCAACATAATTATGGCAGCTTTGCATACTTTATAGATGGACACCTATACGATAAACGACACAACAATAAATAATAATACATATGCAGAAATGTTGTCCACCAACATAAAGTAAAAACTAGTTGAAATATTAATGTTCATGTGAAATATACTAATGACTATTTTAATTATACTGAGGATAATTAAAATGAAATGGATGACTGGATGACCAAATATACCTATTGGCAAATTTCAAATATATAGAAATTTGCGCTTGCCACATTTTAAGTACGCACAAAATTGGCATGCTCCGTAAATATAAGTATTTACTTTCGTAAAAATTAGCGTTCTCCGTCAAGGCATTTGTCATTTTTTATTAAAAAACGATAGCTATCTATTATGACTTTAAATCTATTCTAAACTATGATGAATGAAATAAATTTAAATCAATTTGTCCTCCTTCTCTTACTAACGGGTATCGTCTTTGCCTACGATTATCTACTATTATTATCTACGCTTATGTTACACAGAATAGGACGATTCTAAAGTCTTAACTGAATGAAGGCACATAAATATGCAACTAAAAGCTAAACAACATTTTAATTAAACTAATATGTAGTCTACTAGTGAATTGTACAAGAAGTGAAAAATAGTGTCTGTGTGTTGCAGATAAACAAATGGTGGCAGTCGCTCGGGCCGCGAGCTCGTGATTGAACATTCCACTCCGCGTCTGTTCGCTGCAGCCGTTTGTATAGCTCACTGAGTGAAATGTTTAAATCGTTTAAGCTTGTAATCACAAGATTGCCAAGTCCACAGTCTCGGGGCTCAAGTTCAGATACGCTAAAGCTGATTAAAATCAGCATTCGGTGTCGACTTGACAACGAACATCAAATTCATACCGATATACTAATAGTTGACCCAGCACCCAGCAGATGTTGTTCTGCAACAATATAACATAACAGACCCGGCCACGCGTCCCTTGACTAAGGTTTACATACTCAATTTTGCCAATTAATTACCATACCATCTGTTAGAATCTTATGGAACTAATTCTTTGTTAGATATGAAACAAATAATTTGCAATAAAATAATATTGCGACTCCTCCACCAATCCGCATTGGAGCAGCGTGGTGGAGTATGCTCTAGACCTAGAATGTTGAGGAGAGACCCGTGCTCAGTAGTGGGCCATTAATGGGTTGAAGGCGAATATTGCGACTATAAATTGAGATGTAAGCTATCCTATCTTTTAAGTTAGATCAAACTAGACACGGTGTACTAAATTTGATTAAAATCGGTTAAGTAGTTTAGGAGTCAATAGCGGACAAACACCGTGACACGTATTTTATATATAATTAAGATATGGCGGAAACATTAAAAAAATTGCTAACGACCCACAATTACGTCTTCACTAAGTTTTACCACCCTAACTACACCACTTACGATAAGGTGGGACTGTGGTCAATTTATAAAAACAATGGATATTGCACGAATCTTAATGACAGTAATTGATATTTTTTAAAACAAGACTGTTTGGATATTAGTTTGATGTGTAAGAAAAATGATCCAATAGTTTCTTGCCTCATTTTCTCTCAAGAGAAAGGTCAGCGTATAAATTTGTTGAAGCGATGATCTGTCATCGTATTCTCTGAATAAAGTGTTTTAAAAACGGACATTGAGTAAAGCTAGTAATACTACCATACAATTATATTTATCATGTGAACATTTGAGTACGGTTAAATGAAAAGTAATTAAATTTTAAATGAGCGGAAAATTTCGGGAGTTCAAAGGTACAAAAGGTTAACCTTTTGTAACCTCCACCACAAAGGCCCGTGACAGTCGCAGTGATCAAAAACGGAACGAAATGTTGGACGAAATTGCAATAAATAGCCTTACTCTGGAATCTTCTACTTTGTTGATATAAATGTATTATAAAGTTCAACAGAAATTATTTTATTTTCGCACAATAATAAACGTATTAAATAACAATAATTTTTGCCCAGTCTACGCTTCCGTAGCAGCCGGCTACGATTGCTACGCCGTAGACCAGTTCGTTCCAATCAGTAAACCGTGCCAATGTCGCTACGGAAATCATTTCTAAGTTGTAGGATAAAATTCACGCGCTCACAAGCATACACCTTGTATTGTAAATTAATATGAGTATGGGATACACTGGCAAGTGGTAGCACGCGTTACAACTCCTGTAGAGTTGTCAATGTACAGTAGTCTTAAAAGAAATGCATATCTTATTAAAATTACTGGTTACTGATGTCCGTAGTCGTCAGTGAACACTTACCATGAGCTAGCTTTTGTAAGGAGTGTACATACAAATGCCATGAAAGTAAATACAATAAATATATAATAAATGTTTGATTACAATGTGTTTACGGTTCAAAGCAAGCTCGGCTGGTAGCCGGAGCTAATCCCTCACGCCCCGTACCCCGCACCTCCGTCTGCGCCCACCTCGTCTCTCAGGTTTGTGGTTACTTTAACAGCGAACCAAGTACGTCGGCGGGGCTAAACCTAGTTTTACTTATGCGATGTGAACTTCAATAGAATTATCTAAAACTTGCCGCTTCAGTGCCGCTAAAATATCTGTTATTCAAAACTTTCGCCTGTGTCTGCCGTCCGGGCGTTGGCTAAACTATCAGCGCCAAAGCTTGTGTCCTCAATCTGTGCAGTCATTTATTATTATGACCGTCATGATTACTTATAATCTTATGATATTAAGTTTAATGAAGTTTATGGGTTTCTGTAAAATCAGCAGGGAACTCTTATAGTTTCGCTAAATCCGTTCGTCGTCGGTTTATAACAAAAAAAATCTGTTATAGCAGTTTTTTTTACTTTTCTACACGTACTTTACGTATGTTTTTTTATGTATTCCATGACGTGAGATATATTAGGATATATTGAGCTACACCCTGCTAAATTGCAAACTCCCACTCTCTACCTAAACATACACAATGGCATACATAAAAATTACAGCTAATGAATAATAAAAAGCATTCAACTCTTTTTACGTCTTTCTTTGTTAAACTCAGAAAATGGACTTATATCAAAGCTATGTCTACTTTCCAGGAAGTTTAGAATTCAGGAAAATCAGCCCTGGTAACTTATGACAATTTCATGTTTGAAAAAATATTTAAGTGTTTCGACCAATTAGTAAACAAATATACGTAGGTACCTCCAAACCAAAGCAGTGTCAAACTGAACATACGGACGAAAATCGATTATTGTTCAACAAACATGAAGAACGGCTAATATTTACCAAACACAACACTATAGCAAACTTGGGAGGGAGAGAAGTTAGTATAATTAAGACCTGTCCTTGTCGATAAACGGAAAGACCAACAACCGCACCGTATGACAGGTATACATCACTACATATAGTACAGCTGTGACGAGCACAGACAGCCGACGAACACTCCCTGCAAGTCATGTACACACCTATTTATATATTAACTAGCTAACGTTGGTTTGCCATATCAATGATTATTTTAAAACAATTTTATGATATAACCATAAAAATGCTTATAGTGGGTTAACCTTAAAAGCTAGACATACATATGTATGCTGTCGCGGACTTTTATTAAAACTTTTATAGGGGAACAATATTGTAATACATCATTTTTGAGTAACATACACCGTTTACTCAGCGCACGCAAGGAAAGCTCAAAATTTTGCCGATTTCGCAATATTCTTTATTGCTGCTCCTCTCCTATTCCTCTTAGCGTGATGTTTTATAGACTATAGCCTCCCTCCATAAATGAACTATCTTATACACTTATCTTACACTAATGTAATATGAGTTACAAATTAAATCAATTCAAATGTCAATGTGAACTAAACCATTAATATAATCAATTGATTGCTGTTATTATTTATTAATGTTATACTAACATATGCATATGTAATTATTCTTAAAAGGATTTTCAACGTTTTTGTTAACCAATTCAAAACAATTATGTTAAACGTATAAGTATAATAAATAAATGTATAAAAATCAATGTTTGTTTGTCCTTTATGAACTCTGAAGTGGTAGGAGATAAAGCATTGATATCTTTAGCTTATGATATCTTAGCTATCTTAGCAACTTTGTTCAGAATTCTAGTGAATGTCCATAATGTGCAATATATATATGTATATATATAAGTATATATATATTTTATCTATGTATGTATGAATATGTGTATTTATTTTAACTTTTAACTTTTCTATGTATTGTCATGTAAATATACCCCTAGTGCAATATATGTATTTATATGTTTTTTGTGTTTTCTCTTTATAATTATTATTTTCTTTACGCCTACCACACATTCTCAACAACACCAAAGGTTGACTGGTAGAGAATGCCTCAAGGCATTAAGTCCACCCATTGTACACTCAAGCAATAAAGGGTAAATAAATAAATAATTAATTCTCAGAAAAAGAATTCTCGATCGGACATGGTTGATAATTTACAATCGATAATGTTGATTTTTTGACCGATCGGACTAGATATACCCGTATATATACATACATCCAAGAGCACTTCAATAGACAGTATTAAAATTATTTTGTTTTTATGTACCTATGCGGAATTTACAACAACTAGTAAATAAGCAAAAATATATCGGCACGATCGTGACATATGTATGTTCAAAAGTGTATAATTTGTGTTCAAGCACGATTGTCGATAACAACTAATGTGAGATGACAGTTTAACCAAGGCTATCTCGACCTTGCAAGTCGCTACTGAGACACGTTGATGTAAAC
>DWJN01005528.1:0-11403 GCA_018248895.1 Carystus phorcus
TATGTGAGGCCCTCGGGTCTCAGAACGAAACAACTGCATAGTTGATGCCTGTATCGCAGTAGACAGTAGCTCTGTTCTCTATGTATATACCTATCTTCTATAACTACGAGTCCAAGTTATGACCAGACTCGAAAACACGAATGATTAAAATTTTCCTCTACGGCAAATCGAAATATCTACTTTAACGCATTTTAGTTAGGATATCTACATATGTATGAAAACCCTAGGTGGGATTATATAGTTATTATAATAGTTGTGCGTCCGGTTTCCACAGGCTTTCCCGATGGCACAAATGTTCAACATTCTCCAAGCCTCAATTGCTATCATGTTGCCTATGTCTCTTACACAGGCAATGGAGTCCTATACATCTATTCTACGTATACAAGCTCTTTTACTTTTGGGTACGATTTTAAACATTATAACATTCATGCACTGTATCCTTGTGAAGCGTGAAAAATGTCATCGATGCGTTATAGTATTATTTCTAAGTGTAACCGCTAACAAAGCCATGAACTAACGCCGGCACCACGCTTACTTACGTAAATGTGACTAACAAATAATATACTTTATAAGGTTTCGGTTGCTGAATGCCAACTAAATAATATATATTTTAGATACACATAACCTTTTTAGCATGAATTTATGTCGCACTAAACATTTATATCGCTATTACTTGATGCTAAATTGTCAATATGAAAACTATGTTGTACGTGTTTACCGTGCGCCTTTTTATCATATGTATCGAAAATATTCGTATCTCCTGTACACAAGAATATGATGAAGCCACAAAATAAACAAAAAAATATTGTCGCTAACAATAAATAAAACAGACGCGCGGTACTTTGTCTGATATTGACACTATGATATTGAATATTTTATGAATATTTCCTCGTTCCGAAGGTCGTTGCAGGGAAATAGCTTTAATTAATTGTTCATATTTACCCGTCATCATAATCATTTATCTACTGTCATCTGCTATAATGACTAAGAATATCTCACTGTAATAATATGAGTAATAGTAATTTAATACGTATATTGAACACGTGCACATAATTGTTTGTATTTGTAACAATATTTCATTATAATTATATAGAAGCGAATCAGCAACGTATTCCAAAGGAAAACATTCTAAATGTTAACTTGGAAGTAGTTAAGGTACTGTTTTTATATTGGCTAATGGTTTGTTTACTGTACTGGAACATATGTATATGTAGGCATAGCGAGAGAGTAACAAAGTATTTTAATGATATTTGAAGCGAATACGGGGTATTTTTGAGTACAGTAGGTATTTATGAATCTATAAAATGAAATGCATTGTAAGTACTATATCGTAGTCGTTTTAGACTTCCATAATCAACAACGAACCAGTCTTTCAAATTTGACAGGTCTCCGGCCAAGATGCACCGCATTATTTATTAGTCATTCGACCCAACAAATTGCGTTCTTATCCCGACATATTGAAAAATGTATAAAATTGCAGTTTGATTATACCGGCTGATTGAATCATCAATTTTTTCTGCGTAATAATTGACCCTTCTCAATAACAGATGAAAGAGAAGATCTGCGAAGTGTTGCAGATATTGATATAGCGAAACTTGTTCAAAAGGTTGATAATATTAAAAAGAAGAATCTCAGCGATGTGGATCTTTGCCCTAGTAAATTTAAGAAAATTGATGAAGAAGGAATATATAATCCTGGTAAGAATTCAATCTATTACTTTTACAGTTGCTAATTAAGATAAATCCATGGACACTTGCTTCCTTATTATGGAATAAATTAATAAAGGAGATAGGAGAGGAGAGATAGAAAAAAAGCAACCGTGTCAAGTAAAAGTGCCTATTACATATGAAGAAATACATTTTCGTTTCACCGTGCTTTTAACATATAAAACATTCATGTCTGTTGTAGGTTTCGATTCTAATGAAAAAGGACTCATCACGCAGACATTAAGCACAGTATCACTAAACCCTGATGTCGGAATCCTCATCCAAGACGTGTATGCTAGTTGGACAGAAGGTGGTCCTGTTACACTACGCAACCTCAACATATCTGTGCCTAAGGGCAAACTCTGTGCCATCATTGGTGCTGTCGGCTCAGGAAAGGTACAATTTAATACTTATTTATATCTGTCCTCGTTAACAATTATATTACAACATCATCAAAATAATTTTTATTCAATTTATACAGTTCAGTGCACGTATTACTTTAAAGGCAGTTGTTGATTTTGCTACTTCTTTGTCAGTTATTCAAATGCTATTATGTTATTGTCTTTGGTTGATCTAATATTGATTTAGTTATAGCGAAATAGGAAGACTGCTGAGGCTAAACAATAAAAAAGACATACGAGTGCCTCTCCTTCCCTAAATAACCATAAGATAAAATTAAATTAAAAACCTTTTGTCAGCTTAGTTTATCACTTTTTGCAATTAAAAGAAATTGTATTTTTAGAGCTCAATTCTCCAACTTCTTCTGAACGAGCTACGTCCTACGAGCGGTAGGATCCATATTTCAGGACCGTTGTCCTATGCATGTCAAGAGCCGTGGCTGTTCGTCGCTACTGTACGACAGAATATTCTATTCGGATTGCCTTACAACCCTAAGAAGTATAAAGAGGTGAGTATGATTCCTTTTTCGCCTGATTATAATTATAACTGTTGCATTCATTCATTCATTCGTAGATATGTTTAAGTATCAAAATAACTGAACTTATTTTGTCTGTTTCATTTTGTAGTGTTTTAGCAGCAACAGACTCATAGGTGATGCGCGATCTTTTGACTCTGCTCTTTTTCGACCTTCGAACATCTCTTTGACTTCACCTACTCGTCTATTGCTGGAACAACTGTAAAAATATTAGATAATTTATAGAAATATTGAATGATTTCTAAAATCGAACTTAGTAACTAAAACCTAATAAAATAGCGCATCGAAAATATACCAATTTAAAAACCTTTTCTACTATTCGACCACCTACGGTAGAATAAAAATGTAACGTGCATAAAAATATTTAGAAAATACGTTTTGGAGAATTTTTTATTTGAATATTCCAGGTCGTAAGAGTGTGTGCTCTGCAGAAAGATTTCCAGCAATTTCCGCATGGCGATCAAACTCTTGTCGGGGAGAGGGGTGCCTCACTGTCCGGTGGTCAGCGAGCTCGAATAAACTTGGCTCGAGCTGTATATAGACAGGTATATCATTAATATATTAAGTAGAGAACCCCCGTTTCCTTCTTACCAATGAAAGCAGCATTAATTGCGTTAGTGTTAGGAATGGATAAAAGACAAATTTGCCTGGAAATAATAGTGGCACATCCAGTTCCTTGTATAAAAAAATAATTGAGAATCCATTTTCAATATTTTTCTCCAAATATTAAACCAAACTCAATAGAACCAAAGATAATTGCAACTGTAGTAGTCAAAAAACTTACATAAAAGTATTGCAACAATAACACGACAAATTTATTCTTAATTTAGAAGAATGGTTGGCGGTGACCTTTCCGCTTATTTTTAAGAAACGAATAAGAAAACATATTTATATATATTCACGTATTTACATAAATATTTATATATTTTTCGTATTTGTATATAGAGAAGAGAACCTATTACATCAACTCCAACATTACTTTTCTTATACCTTGTGAACGTGTACATAAATTATTAAATAACAGTTATACGGCTATAATTTTGGGTTATATGTAAGTGCATGTATATGCATGTGTGTTTTGGGTTATAGGCAGACGTGTACCTACTGGATGATCCGTTGTCGGCGGTGGACGCGCACGTTGGTCGACAGCTGTTCGACGAATGTATCAGCGGGTACCTGCGGCACACCACGAGGATCCTCGTCACCCATCAGCTCCACTACCTCAAGGCTGCTGACTACATCATCATTTTGAGCAACGTTAGTATTCACTCTTCTACCATTCTTTATTTACCTTTGGATCATTCTTACCAAAGTTACTTTTCCTTTATTTAATTTATATTCCTTCCTTATATTATTCATTTCCCTAATTTGAATTTCCGTTTTCGAAGCCAAAAGTTTCGAAACTATAAGTATCTAGAAATCACTTTTAACATTAATTCTAGGCTTGCTTAGATAAAAGAATTTTAGTTAAATTCAAGATATTTATTTCAGTCTCCTTAGATAATTCGTTTTACGTATCATTTTTGTACAAAATTTTTATATAATGTTAGTATACTATGTTAACTCATGACCCTTATTAAATTTATTGTTTTACCGTAAAAGTTGCTAACTATGTATATTTATCAAAGTCCAACAGATTTCGTAACTGGAAAACATTTTATAAAAAAAACTATAAACTAATTTTAAATATTAAACAAGGGATCAGTAGAAAACAAAGGAACCTACGATGAACTAATGACAACCGGCACGGACTTCGCGAAGCTGCTCTCGTCCAGTCACGATGAAAATGAGAAAGACGAAACGGAGAAACCTCTACCGATGTCGCGAAGAACTTCTGCTAGAGTAAGTATAAATCACGTACACAATTATTGTTGATTGTTAAAAAAACATAATATTTAATGGCATGGACAACTCACATAACACATCACTTACATCAACGACAATATAAACATTTATTTGTGACATATCTAAATAACTGCTGCTGCTAATATTTGAACCGGGATCTCCTTAACTTAATTAATAGGATTTTTCCCCACTAGGCTTCAGGATAAGATTTTCTTTTTCTATTCATTAAGTTAGGTACTAATTAATACTTGACGACAATCCCACTTGATAATAAGCGGTGAGGCAGTCTTATGTTGGTAAAACGCACTCAATAGATGCTTAAAAGTAACTGCTTTCTTGTAACGTTACGTTTGTGTATCAATACCAGCAGAGATGTCTAGTATCCATATAGTATTCCTATATTGGTATCGTATAGTGTTAACCATGATGGATCATACTCATCGTTCAAATTTCTGCCTCTGATTCAATTCGCAGCGACGTAGAAATTTGAATGATAAGTTTGAATCTCTATTCTCAGTCTGAGTGTCAGTTTGACTTTAACCTTATTGTCCATATCCGTATTGTCCATAGCACCCACTTCTCAAGGATTAGTATGGGGCTATGGGTAAGTAACGTTATCAAAAAATATATGTTTTTTAATTTCAATATCATGGGTAATAGCTATCCACAACACGTCGTCCATCTATCACGGAGTCCATGACCGGTAACGAGGTGCCTGCTCAAGAGATGGAGGAGGAGGCTCGTGAGTCCGGCTCGATGGGTTGGCACGTGTACGGCGCCTACTTACGGGCGGGTGGTCGCACCGGCAGGCTTATGTTCATGGTGCTACTGCTGGTCATCGGCCAACTGGCTGCCACGCTTTGCGACTACTGGGTCACATTGTGGTAAGTCGAAGCAAAACTGATTGTTTGTTTCTCCATAGAACCAGCGAAATCGGAATGTTTGTCAATTCTTGCAATTCATGGCATTATTTTACTTTCTATTTTGGTTAAAATGCCTTGGCGATTGTTAAAACTGTATCGAAGTATCTACCTTAACGATTTTTTTTAATATTTTTACGTTAACATGAATACAAAACTAAAATGTTCTGAAATTATGTTCTTCGATAAAGATTTTATATCTTTCCGTCAAGCTTGCTCGTCTAGCTACTAGTTTCTTAACTGAAATGCCTCCAGTATTTCTAATGTTCGTAAGCGAAGATTACCAATTACTATATACATTTTTGTAAATATATTTGCAGGACAAATGAAGTAACAACACTGAAAGAGAAAGAAAACAACATCACCACCAACGATTATGATAGAGCGATTCCACAGACGACAAATGGCACCTTCACGTTTGCTAGCTACTTCTCGGGAGTTGAAATGACACCAGGTATAATGTCAATAATGATTTTAATGAAAATAAAAATAATTACTCCATTATTAACACTGTTTTACATGGTTTTCTGAAATTGTTACAGTATAATAAAATGGTTGAAGACCTTACTCTTATTCGAAAACAATTTAAACACCTACTAAGATCTTTTGTAATTATATGTGTTATATTAGTTTTTTTATAACACACACATAGCCCAATACTGGGCCCGTGGGTGGGTTGTGTGTACCATAGACAACATAGATGACGACACAGGGACACACTCAGGTCAAGAATCGAAATTTCTAACACTAGTTAGTGCCCGCGCGTACATTTTTTAAACACGTATTTTATAAATTTGTTTAAGAGTAAATTCCACGTTTGAAATAAATTGAAACAAATGTATTTTTATACATAGTTTTTAGCTATCGACTATCAATTATAACAATGCTTACAAGAAGAACTAAGAAAGATTTGTATTTGGTGATTTCATGCATCTGGGACCATTAATTCAAACCATGCGTTGTTTTGAAATCCAGCTTACTTTGCTTTTTTCATTTCTTTAACAGACGGCAAAGTATTGAGAATCCTTTTTTGCTAATATCCAACAGGCGACGACTACTTACCATCCCGTGGCTCGTCTACTCATTTATCAGCTATAAAAAAGAAAAAAAAATTCCGTAACATTCTATTAACTTGATATTTATTCAATAGACTTGGACATACACGCGTACATCGGACCATTGGACACGGCGCAGTACCTGTACGTTTACACGGCGCTGATCGTCTGCTGCATATTCTTCATCACTGCGCGAGCTTTCATGTTCTTCAAGGTGTGCATGACGGCCTCGCGCAACCTCCACAACGATATGTTCCACGGCATGCTGCGTGGCGTTATGCGCTTCTTCGATACCAACTCATCGGGTGATTACTTCTTATTCGTTTAATTACTAACTACTAATTCCGATAGTTCGTTCCAATAGTTAGTTCCAATAATAAGTAAAAATGGCTTGATTGATGTTTCGCTTTTCTTAACTAGTCATCTATTATTATTTATGATAGGGTATAAATATATATTCAATGTGTTAACTTCTCTAATTTACAGGTAGAATTTTAAACAGATTTTCTAAAGACATCGGTGCCCTGGACGAGTTGCTGCCTCGGTTCCTACTGGAGTGCATACAAATATACCTTGTAATGTTCAGTATTTTAGCGTTGAACGCAGCAGCACTCATTTGGACATTACTTCCTACTACCATTATCCTTCTCCTGTTCTACACCATCTTGCAAATATATTTGAAGTCAGCTCAATCCATCAAACGATTAGAAGGAACAAGTAAGTAGCTTAAAACAACCCTAATGTATTTCTCACTTATTCAAATTTGGAACTATAATCTTAATGTAGACACCTACTTAATTAAGGGCGAATTCAACCAAATAGAGAATAAAATGAATCCTAATTTGAAAAATCTTAATTAAAAAAGATACCTACCAATTCTTGAAAAGATATACCCAGATGACGATTAATTAGAACATCAACTGTTTCATGATAAACTACTTTAACAGCACGCAGTCCAGTGTTTTCCCACATGTCAGCCACCCTTAATGGAATCAGCACCATCCGATCTTCCGGAGCGCAACAGAGACTGATACAGGAATTTGACAGGTTTCAGGTAAATACACAATTTGTTCTCAAGTCACTCCCATACCGAAAAATAGAAACGAAAGAATCTTTGGTTTTATTTCATTGCATATATAAGTTTTTATTTATTTTCTTCTCTATTTTCTGGGCCGACTACCCAGCAGCAATGCTTTTTGTGCTGTCCATTAAGTGGTGATGACCACTTACCACTACGTGGTTGGTCTGCCTCTTGTCGACTATCTACACGAAGAAAACATCTAATATATTATCTCAATAATGTTGTATGGTTAAAATTGTTTTAAGGATATCCACACGTCAACATGGAGTAGCTATCTAGCTAGTGGCGTGACGCTCGGCTTCTGGCTCGACTTCATCTGTGTCCTGTACCTAGCGATCGTCATTATCGCCTTCCTCGTCATCGACAGCAGTAAGTTGTCAATCTAAATAATCTAATCTAAATTTGTGTGCGGTGGAATACTTCTGAATAAATTAAAGGTTCACTTCGCTGTTACGATTCAACATTTTTCGTTAACTGAACATACTTAATATTATTACGATATTGGCATCATAAGTAGCCTATCTCGCTAAAAACAGGAAATTTATAAAATAAAATAATATATTCAAAGGGCATAAATGAAAATTGTCAATAAAGAAATTACTGGCTTTAAAGAATTTACTTGAAGTACTTAATAAATAACCCGGAAATTTTCATAGTAAGTTTTCTATTTATGCAACGTGTAAGACTGATTTTTCCAAGGAATTGCCTGAGAATGCACATTTCTCTCTCACACAGCAACGGTGACCATTTACAATCAGGTGACCAATTAAGATTATCGACGTTTTATTGCTTTCTATACCACAATACTGTATAATTTACGATTTCTTACACAAGTAAAACCATAAGATAATATTTTTTTGTCCAGAAACAATATTCTCCGGCAACGTGGGACTGGCGATCTCCCAGACACTGATATTGACGGGAATGCTGCAGTTCGGTGTCCGACAGACTGCCGAGGTGATCTCACAGATGACTAGCGTCGAACGGATACTACAGTACACCAAGATCGAACGGGAGCCCCAGTGGGAACACGGTGGTAAGAAAATATTACATAATTATAGTCACTTCGCTACATCTAAATTTGCTCATGAGACACTATGCCTATTAACTAAAGCTGGCATGAAAATCAGTGCATCAGTTGAAGATTATTGTATATTTATTCGTTATATGGTCGCTGCAATAGTTTCACGTTACTTGTAAATGACTTGACCTGTTGAACATAATTTTCATTCAAATCATATATTTGTCAAGACGATGACATGACGCAATACTTAATAAATTAGCGAAACACTGCCAGCTAATTCATAATTATAGTAAAGAAAGTTAAAAAAATAATAATTAATTGTATTTTAATATCCCTTTTTTTTCAGCCAAAGAAACCCCGAAAGGTTGGCCTTGGAGCGGACGTCTGGAGTTCCGAAACTGTTACATGAAGTACACTCCGGAAGACCTGCCAGTATTGAAAAACCTTAACGTGGTCATTGAGAGCGGATGGAAGGTAATGATCGTCTGAACTTTATTCAAAGATACTTATATATCTTAATATATGTATAGTACGTGTCACGATGTTTGTCCGCGATGGACTCCTAAACTATTTGAGCGATTTTAATCAAATTTTGTACACTGAGTCTGCTAGTAGCATACATATTTATATAGATCACAACGTCCTTCCAAAGTTTCGTACTTTTAATATTACTAGCGAGCCACCCTCGGTTCATCTCGCTATATATTTTACTTTGTGTAAGTCATTTCTGTTTGTATCACGCATGTCGTATCGATATGAGATTTTTATTTCGCGATAACTCCTAAAATATTGATTTAAATTACATGGTGTAAAAGGCAATTATATAATCAAAATGAAAACTAAAAGTAACTAAGGTATTTAAATTGTAAAGAATTAATATAGTATTCGTATAAGTAGCTTTCCAATTAATATTGCACCATTTTTTTTACAAAAGTAAATACACTTCTAACTGCGTACATTAATAAAAATATTCAGTATTTATATAACGTAGTAAATTTTCTCTCAGCATCAATACAGTTTCACTTCAATAACCACTTGATCTTAATGTCAATTATAATAATTATTAACATTAAGTCACTGTCTTCGAATTACATAATTATATTCCCCAAGGCAAAATGAGAGAAGTGATGTAGACCGGTCGCGTGATCGTTCGCTGCTCTGAACCACGTTAATATTTACAGCTTCATTACTTTCCCCCTAAAAGTCGTCGCTTCATGAAACTTGGATTCAAATTATTCACCCTTACTGAGGATTCATTAAAAGTTATATACCTAGAGATGGGTTATATAACCTAAATTACATGTATTATAAAGAGGACAGCATTTCTTAAATTTGCGTCGTTTCTTAATTTAGCGTTTCTTAAATTGGGACTCCGGAATCGCAATGGGTCAAAGCTTTTCAAGAAAAGAACGAGAAAATCTGGATCGAACTGGTCAAAATTTAGTCAGTCACTTATACGTCCCAAGGAAAATATGGAACAGAGTAGTTGCGAGTAATCAAGAGGGTAAATCAAACAACGAGCTATAGTATGGGCAAGGATTTATTTATATGGCAAAACAATATTATTTATACTACTTTAAAAGCCTATAAAATTTATAATTATAGTATACTTTATTAATGTTACGGAGGATGGAAGTGGATGGAGTGAAAGGACTTATGAAAAAGAATGATTTTTGGTTTTTATGTGAATGAAGGGGTTTGAAGCAATATTTAAAAAAAAATCTAAGATTTTCTCAAAAAAGGTATGAGATGGTTTATGTATGAATTATGGAAAGTGGTTTGATGGCAGACTGAAAGATTTTTGGTAAAAGTGGGTAGAATGATGTAGGTAAGTAAGTCTTTTTGTGACACTGTTGCTGAATATTGTTTCAGGTCGGCATTGTTGGTCGCACTGGCGCTGGAAAATCTTCACTCATATCTTCTCTTTTCCGGCTTTCAATAGTGGAAGGTGAAATTCTAATAGACGGCGTCGACACTGGCTACCTCTCCCTGCAGGTATATTGATCACTTTGTAACAGTAACTGCACTCAGCAAACATACATCTTAGTACCCCACACCTTGAAGAAATGGTTTACACGATAATATTTTTTTGTGTATTGATTGATATAAAACAGGAACTAAATAACTAACTTCGAGATTAGTTAAGACAAAGTCGCAAACAAAAATTCTGAAGTTTGCCATCGGATGAATTGCGTTAATAAATACCCTCACTAATATTTTTTTCTGAAACGACTTTTATAAGAATAGATATCGATCATTGATAGTTTTATTATATCGTGTGTAGGGAGGTATACAGACAGAGAGAGTGTTATTCTAGACTCACTTCTAAATAAGAATCATAAATCTTTACAAACTGAACGTATCCTTATGAAGTGCGATATATTATTGAATTATATATTATTCTGTCCTTTTCCTACACTTAAAGGCAGGATGAATGTCATTATGTTATGTAACCATTTCATTATATTTATTACACACAAACCAATTGTTTACGCTGATTCAAATCATTGACTCACGTCTAATTAAATTTTCTCAAATGTCTCCAACAGGAACTACGATCAAAAATATCAATAATACCACAAGAACCGGTTCTCTTCTCGGCGACAGTGCGGTACAATTTAGATCCTTTTAACAACTACGATGACGACCAACTGTGGAAGGCACTGGAGGCTGTAAATATATTTTTTATTATTTACCTTTGACTACACACAGGCGGACACACCTGCCTTCAACCCATTAATAGCCCACTAATGAGCATGGGTCTCTCCTCAACATTGAGGAGGTCTAGAGCATACTCCACCACGCTGCTCCAATGCGGATTGGTGGAGGGGTTAGTGG